>OU015501.1:73189861-73494861 GCA_907164885.2 Dolomedes plantarius
GCAAATTGAGAATCGGATGTATATATATATATATATACAGGGTGTCCCAAAACGACCGCATAAACTCTGCACATCTAGATTCCTCGTTGGGAGTACATAAAAACTGCCCAAAGAAGCGTTCCTGTACGATTCATAGTTTACGAGAGAAATACGAAAAACAAAGTATGACGTCACTGCCGGTGCAAGAAAAAACACTTTATTGGACATATCAACAACAATATTTGCATATCTTTCCAGACGATAATGTTTAAAACCTTCGCCGCGCATATCGCGTCATGCATACGCGCGCGCCATGGAATGACGTTAAGCCGCCGTTGAACTGGTATTTAAAAGGCTGCATCTTGCAGCTACCGGTAGTCTTCGTATGGTGGCCATGTACTCCGTTCGTGACTACTGCGACATGTACTTGATGTACGGCCGATGTAATGGAGATGCCTTGCGAACTGCTAGGGAGTATGCCCGTCGATATCCATCCCGCCGTCCTCCCGATGTCAACGTCATCCATAGGCTGGACGACAGACTGCGAAATGCGGGAAGCGTCTTCCCAACAGCCAATCTTCACGATACTGGAAGACCGGTTTGCTCAAACCTGCCTCGACATGCACGGCGGACACTTTGAACATCTGCTTTAAATTGTGCATGCTGTTGATATGTTCAATAAAGTGTTTTTCTTGCACTGGCAGTGATGTCATACTTTGTTTTTCGTATTTTTCTCGTAAACTATGGATCGTACAGGAACGCTTCTTTGGGCAGTTTTTATGTACTTCCAACGAGGAATCTAGCTGTGCAGATTTTATGCGGTCGTTTTGGGACACCCTGTATATAGGGGAAGGTGGGGTAAGATGACGAACTTAAGCTTCAACTATTTTTCCTGAATTCAATAAGTGGTTTAAAATCCTGAAATTTACAGAAAGACACCTTTCAACCTTCATGTTTTATAAAAATTTGAAATGATTTCATCTCCTCTTGGAAGATGACAATATATTCCCTTCCCCCAAGAAAGTAATTTTCGTCATCTTACCCATTAGGTGGGGTAAGATGACTAAGGGCGGTGGGTAAGATGACGAATCGATAGCAATATAAATCAAGATATAAAGGTTTATTTTCAAAAATGCAGAGAAACAATTTCACTTAGGTACTTAGTGAAAAAGGCACAGATAACACTAAAAATACAATGACAGATTACCCATAATGAAACAAAAAACTTACAGAATTAGATGCAGAAATTAAGAAATAACATAGGTAATAAAGTTCATATACAAAAATCGGATTTCCAGGGTCTGTCTTTTGCTTCATTATCATCCCAGACGGAACATTGAGCATGTGCCCAAGATTTGCACCTGAAACACTGATACCATAATTCATCCTTTCCCTCCTCCCCGCAAATAATGCAGTCTTTTTCCAATAATGTTTCTGTATTATAGTCGTCGTCCTCCACACATGGAACTTCTTGTGATGACTCATCAGATGACCAGTAATCCCGTTGACGCATTCTAGTTTTCCTTCTTTTTCTAGGTGTTATCGGTAAACATTTAGCTTTCTTTGACGCTAATGTTTCAGCTTTCCTTTTCAATCTTTCCTGTCGTTTCAGTTCCATCAATTTTTTTTCTTTCTTCTTTTTTTACGAGCTTGTTTTACAGAAGATCCAGAAATGTGGTAAGAAGGCAGTTTCTTCCTTGGTTTCCTGGTTGTTTTCTTGCTGGCCATCGGAAGTGGAGGAAGAGCTCAGGAAGTTGATGGCTGTGGAGATAGGGTTGATGAAATGGTAGGTTCAGGAGGAAAGGACGATGAAATGTGCTGCTGACAAATGGTAGGATAATCTAATTGGTTGGTTTCAACAACATCAGTGGTGTATGAAGCGTGAAAATCTTCGTCTGTGAAAATATTGCTGTCTAGAGGCTCAATGCCAGTAGCTCTGAATCCGTTCACAGCAATCTGGACAGTACTAATTCTAAGGTAGGCTCCTCGTCATCTTACCCCACAACGGCATTTTCGATTTCAACCTGTTTATCAGTATCCAAGCTTATCGTAAATAAACTATAACATACATGATTTTTAACGTTACGAGTTGTATTTTGAGAGAGAAAAATGGAGGAGAAAAAATAACTTACCGTAGTCGGGTAATTCCTTGTGCTGTGAAGTCCAAAATTTACAAACACAGATTAAAGAAATACATTTGAGTCGCCACTACTCACTAAACGATCTCAACTTATATTACTTTTAGTGGGCGTCATAACCCAATACTAGAGTCTTAAGAATTGTCTGGACAGATGCTGCTATCTATGATTGCGTCGGAGAAAAACCGAGTTCATCATCTTACCCGCTTCGTCATCTTACCCTACTTTTCCCTATATATATATATATATATATATATATATATATATATATATATACACATACAGAGCGAGAGGGAGAGAGAGAATATTGCTATTTTGCTTCAAAGGATATTATTTACAGTTCTTATATGCAAAACAAAAAATGTTGGACCGCTATTGTCATCTATAACACTGTAAAACATGAAAAATGTCCTTCAGATTAAAATGTGTGTTTCTTGTATATTTTTGGCTGAAAATAACAAATCTGTAATTATTTTTTTGTTTACCACGCACCATTTTCCCAAAAATTCACATTTTAGCAATGGAAATCTATACTGTAGCGGCAAGCGCCGCCACACAAAATTAGTTTATTTAGAAGACGACAAAGCCATTTTGTAGACTATTTTGAAGAGAAAGAAGACATTGTATATTGCTCTAATGTGAATGGCCTATTTTAGGCATTGGGATATGAACATAATCCAGCAGAGTATCGCCTGATTATTGACTCGTCCAAACGTAGTCTCAAAACAGTGCTCCTCCAAATAGGCAATGTTTTTCCGACTGTTCCTGTAACATATTCAACAAATAGAAAGGAAACTTACAAAGTTATGAGTGCTATACTGAAGTTAATTGAGTACACTACATCCAAATGGCTCATTTGTGGAGATTTGAAAGTCATTGGTATATTAACAGGGATGCAACAGGAATACACTAAATTCTGCTGCTTTCTCTGCGAATGGGACAGCCCTGACAAAAAAAATCACTATATATGTAAACAGTTTCCTCCAAGAAAAAACTTCATTCCCGGCACAAAAAAATATCACATGAACCACTTGTGAATCCGCAATGTGTCTTTCTTCCACCATTGCACATTAAACTCGGTTTGATGAAAATATTTGTAAAAGCTCTGGACAGAGAATGAGTGGTTTTCTTGCATCTCAGGAACAAATTCAAAAATTTAAGTGAGACAAATTTTAAAGAAGGGGTTTTTGTTAGCCCACAAATTAAAGCAGTCTTTCATGATGGAGAGTTTGAAAATAAACTGTCACAAGCAGAAAAAGAAGCCTGGCTGGCATTCAAATCAGTGAGCTCAAGTTTCCTTGGAAATGAGAAAGCTGAAAACTATAAACATCTTGTTGGTGACATGGTGAAATGCTTTCGTGCTATAGGTAGCAATATGTCTTTAAAACTACACTTTTTGGACTCACATCTGGACTTCTTTCCTCAAAATATTTGCGCTATTAGTGATGACCATCGGGAAAGGTTTCACTAGGACATCTCTATGTCTGAAAAGCTTATCAGTGGACGATAGAATGGAAATATGCTAGCTAAATATTGATGGTCTGTTATCAGGGACACGCCAACAGATGTCTACAAGAGGAAACGGCCAAAACAATCATTTTAGTGTTTGTGTTTTCTATAAACAAGCCTCTGTTACATTTCTCTGTAACCAGTTTGTATAAATATGAGAAGTGGGTCTCCTACAAAAAACGGTACGTGATGGACCATTTTGGTTTTGATATATGAATCAAGCACCTTTTGTGTATACAGAATCACATAGTTTCATGTAAAGGACAGAAAAAATGTTCAAATCTGTTGTACAGTGTAATTTTCAATTTTCTAAAATACATTACTGGCATTAATACTTTTCAATTGTAGTTAGTTCACAATTTCATTCAGATAATAATTACACAAATTTGATTCAACACTATACTTCCATAAATGTACAAAAAATCTATTTAATAGCTTAACTAGCTGCAAAGATCAATCATACGCAAAATGTATTCTTAAACAACAATTTTGGATTTTTATTCTTTAATTTATGAACTACTTAAAACATTTATTTTTATAAACGTGGCCCATTAGGGATAAATAATTATTTCTGCATTTTTTTTATTAAACCTTCATTCGAAACTGGAAAGGAAATGCATAAAAGGGATATAAAAGAAAAATTAAACATGACAAAATTTAGTGAAATGAGGTTTAATAAAAATGCAGAAATAATAATTCCACACTAATGGGACACATTTATATAAAATAAATGTTTTAAGTAGTTCATAAATTTAGGAATAGAAGTCTGAAATTGTAGTTTAAGAAAACAAATTGAGCATGATTGATCTTCACAGTATTGTTCGTAAAGCTATTAAAAAGATTTTTTTTCATTTATGTATTTATAATAGCAATACTGTAAAGATCAATCATGCTCAACATACAGTATTGTTCGTCAAGCTATTAAGAAGATTTTTTTTTTACATTTATGTATGTATAATACTAATACTGTAAAATTCAATCATGCTCAACATGATTTCTTAAACTTCAATTTCGGATTTTTACTCTTAAATATATAAACGACTTAAAACATTTATGTTTCATAAATGTGTTCATTAGTGATGAATAATTATTTCTGCATTTTTTATTAAGCTTCGTTTCACAAAATTTTTATCTTTAATTTTTCTTTTATATCCCTTTTATGCAGTTAATTTCAAGTTTCATTCTATCGTAAAAAGGTTATGCAAAGAAATTTCTGGGAGTGATCAAGACACTTTTTAAAATATTGTCCGCATTTATCTTTTTAGACATGCACCGAAAATGTGAATATCTTGCTGTTAGTTTTGAAACCCCGTCTTAAATGGAGAATTCGAAATATTATGTGTTAAGAACTACACATTCGTTTACAAATCATGTTAATGGATAGGTAGAGAACTCGACAGAATTCTAAATGACATAGCATATTTCACATCCATTACTCATAATAGCGCCTAGATTGACAAACTCATTTACAACACATTAAAGTACGTTTAATTCTCTCTACCGCTTACATTAAGAATATGTGCCATCAAACATTTAGTCTCAACGATTTTAACATTAAGTAATTCCTCATTTTTTTATACGTTAGAAGTTGTTATAAAAGAAAACGTGGCATGCAATATTTGTAATACTTGTAGATTTATATATATATATATATATATATATATATATATATATATATATATATATATATATATATATATATATATAAATGTGATAATAATCACATTTGGAAAATTTAGCACAAGGGAATTGATGTGCAGAACTTATCGGAGATGCAGTCAGCACGACTGCATCTCCGGTTCATGCAATATCCAGTCGGCACGACTGCATCCGGTTCATGCAATATTAAATGGGTGTTGAACATACAGTAAATCGCTGCGCACAATTTGGAGAGATGCAGTCGGGAGTAGTGTTGATGCAGAGAAGCACTTACGAAATTTAGGAGAGTAACACACGCGGAGCCATAGAAGAGGAACACAGATTTCAAACGATATCCAGGAAATCCTTTTTATTTAATTATGAAGCATCGCAAAGGCTGCAGCGGCCACATGACTTGCCCGGACGGATCGCGGATTACATACAGGAGCGGACAACAGGTCCGACAGCAACGAGAGTTAGACACACAGAGAGAAAAGTCTTCTGTTCATGCAATATTAAATGGGTGTTTTGCGATATTTACGCCAGAGGGACTAAACTACTTAATATTTTAATTGGGCGTCTTTAGGTTCGTGGAGTTCCCGTGTCCACTTCGGTTATTCCGGGGACTGATAGATCCCGCGCTTGTTAGATCTGCGACCTATTGACCTGGGAGCAGGATAAGTAGCCATAAAGTTCTTGTAAAGTGTGGTTTTGACGTTACAGAACCCATAAATCCAGAGTGGTTCGAGGGCTCTTCAAGAATTTTGACATTATACTAACATTCGGAATCTCATAAACTTCTAGCACTCATATCTGGTGATGTTATTCAGTTCAGATAGTTCACATCCCTGATCTTCAGGCCTACGATAAATTATCTTATTTTTCTTTCAGGTTGCAAATTTGGAAAAGGGGTCATGCTTTATTAACAGGATAATTTAGAATACGCTGTGAATGTAAATTTAGAGAAGGCCGGGATTTCTTGTTACATATATATATATATATATATATATATATATATATATATATATATATATATATATATATATATATAGAGAGAGAGAGAGAGAGAGAGAGATACATATGTTATGCCAAAAACGTATTCATCATTCCCTAAATTAATTTATACTGTAAATTACTAATTTTTATTAACCCCATTTAAACTTTTATATCTACCCTCACGCGAGTGCTGAGCTAAAAATAACCCGTAAAAATAGCCACCGCTTTGGCATGTATACTATTTAATTTTGCCCTTGAAAAGGCAATTAGGGACTCTGGAATTGATGGAGGAAGCACTATTTGGACCAAATCACTCCAAGTACTTGCATTCGCAGACGACATTGATATAATTGAGAGGTCAAGGAGTTCTGTACGTGAAGCTTTTATTCTTTTAGAAAATGCTGCGACCGATATTGGACTTACCATGAACGAAAGCAAAACTAAATACATGGAGTTTATGACTAATAACTCAAGCAAAGAACCATTTCATATAAAAAACTACTCCTTTGAAAGAGTAGATCAATTTAAGTACCTAGGCACCATGATAAGCAATGGAAATAACTTTATTAAAACAGAAGTTAATCATAGAATAACTATGGGAAACAAATGCTTCTATGGCCTGAAAAAACAACTGAGGTCAAGGCTCCTCAATGTAAAAACCAAATTGAAGATCTACAAGACACTCATTCGGCCGGTTGTACTGTATGGAAGCGAAACATGGACACTCAATAAGGACACTGAAAACCGATTGAGTGTATTTGAAAGACGGGTCTTGCGATCTATTTTCGGACCAGTATATGACAATGGAAGATGGAGAGGACTTTTGAATTTTGAACTTGAGAGGAGATTCAAAGAACCGACAATCTCAAAAACCATTAAAATCTCTCGACTAAGATGGTTGGGGCACGTTTGGAGAGCACAGGAAAACCTACCCATGAAAATACTAACTTTCAGGGTGCCAGAGGGAAAGAGAAAAAGGGGGCGCCCCCCCCCCCCCCCCCTCAAGGTGGCTTGATGGTGCTGAATGCGACCTCACAACGCTTGGTGTGAGGGGTTGGAAAGGTGCCGCGCTGGATAGGGAACGCTGGAGACGCATTTTAGAGACAGCCAGGGCCTGTCGCAGGCTGTAGTGCTGTAGATGATGATGATGAAAAATAGCCACCTTGCAGTTTAAGACTTGCAGACAAAACTAGACTTCGAAAATTTCCTTACTATGACAATCCTGACCACAAGGAAGGTTCCATTTCAAGAATTCGGCAGTATGAAGTGATGTATGATTGCCTTTTTGATTTACACTCTTCAGATAGACTCGAGGATCCCTTTAGGTAAGACCTTATCTATCTCCCAGAATGACACAATAAATATGTTGTTAAATACTAAACTGTGCTCTTTATTAATCTTGATCCACTTGTGCCGCTACGACTACAATTCTACAATGTGTTTGCACTCTATAATACTTAAATCATAACACACACACACACACACACGTGTTTATATATATATATATATGTATATATATATATATATATATATATATATATATATATATATATATAAATATATATATATATATATATATATATATATATATATATATATATATATATATATATATATATATATATATATATATATATATATATATATATATATATATATATATATATATAATCTCTGAGCGGCCACTTTATTATGACCACCTGACAGTTTAATGCAAATGAGCTATTGCGTCATAGTGTTGCCGCTAGAAGGCGAGATAGCTTTTAAATGGGAATGCAGGACAAATAAACCATCAATTGCACTGTGTTGCTTGCGAAGATATGGGTAAAAAACGTGATTTAACTCAGTTTGAACGCGGGATGATTGTAGGCGCTCGAAGCGTCGCAACCAGTATCAGTAAAATGGCTGCACTTGTGAAGTGTTCGAGAGCAGCAGTTGTTAATGTTTACAGAGTGGGGACTACTAAGCAGAAAACCGGGTCTCAACGTCAAGCTGGTGATCGTCACAGGCTACTGAATGCTCGATTTGAAAGGAGACTTGCCAGAGTTGTCCAGTCCAAGAGCAACAGTACGTCAAATAGCGGGAAATCTTAATCAAGGAGCAATTGCTAACGTCTCTGAACGAACTGTTCGCCGCACATTACACCGTATAGGCTATGGAGGCCGACGACCTGTTCGAAAATTTCTACTGTCTGCCTTGAACAAGAGCAGACGTCTCCAGTTTGCAAAGGAGCACAAGGATTGGACAGTAGATGACTGGAAAAGGGTCATGTGGTCTGATGAATCGCGTTTTCAATAACATCATGCAGATGGCAGGGTGTGAATATGGAGAAAACAGCACGAAAGTATGGAACCCCAACTGCATTGCCAGAACACTTCAAGCTGGTGGAGGCAATATTATGGTTTGAGGAATGTTTTCTTGGCATAGTATGGGTCCTTTGATTCCTGTGAAACAACGTCTGAATGCCCAAGGCTATTTAAGTGTTATCGCAGATAAAGTAGATCCTTTTATGTCAATGGTGTACCCTGCCGGGGATGGATATTTCCAGCATGGCAATTCTCCTTGTCATAATGCTGACATTGTCCTCAGATGGTTCGAAGAGCATGATGGAGAATTTACCTTGCTTCATTGGCCTGCACAGTCATCAAATCTCAATCCAATCGAGAATTTATGGGATAAGATCGAACGGGTCATCAGGCAGCTGGATCCAGTACCATCAAATTTTAAGGAATTGAAAAGTGCAGGTCATCGGATATGGTCTCAAATTCTTCATACCACCTACCAACATCTCATACAATCCATACCAAGAAGAATTCATACAGTAATAAGGGCAAAAGGTGGTCCAACATTATATTGAGGGGATGGTCATAATAATTTGGCCATTCAGTATATATATATATATATATATATATATATATATATATATATATATATATATATATATATATATATATATATATATATATATATATATATATATATTTTGGCCATATATATAATTTGGCCATTCAGTATATATATATATATATAGATATATATATATATATATATATATATATATATATAGTGGCTCCTCTTTATAACAGTTCGAGAGTCACTGTAGATCTCAGAGTTTATTTTTCGGGTCGGTTATTATCTTTGATATTATTTCTTCGTCCCTATCCTCAAACTTAGTATCTGGTAACAAATGTGCAGTTTTTGAAATTTTCCTCACTTTGTACCTTAACTATTTCGGATCTGAAAATGGAGATAGAATGGTTGAGTCCTCCTAATTGATTTGGAGTGTTATTATTATAGTATAATATATATATATATATATATATATATATATATATATATATATATATATATATATATATATAGGGTAACTCTAGAATAGATGGCCATAGTTTTTAAAGATTGAAATAAAAATTCTTAGAATGCAAACACAAGAAATATTTAAGCATATTTATAATTCTTATACATATACTCATCATATTTTGGGCAAAAATAATTAAACATTGAGAACAAAAAGTGGGAAATATAGTTTCAAAGTAAAATGGCAGATGGCCATCTTTCCTTCAAGCCGAAGAGAGATGGCCATCCAATACAAGAAAGAGAAATGATGGAAAACATATAGCAATTTGTAAAGATGCAATTATATCACGGAAAATGAGTGAATAAAATTTGAATAAAAAACATTTGAAGTGTAATTTCAACCCTTAACTTTTCGTAAAATTTTACCACCTTTTTGGGGAAAGGTCTTGATAGTTTGTACACGTTTCACGGAACCACTTCAGGCACCTCATGCATTTTAGACAGTCATCCTCTTTGGTTGTGATATTGTATTCTTCTCCACAACCAACACAGTGATCCTCATCAAATTCAATTCCCTCGGAATCTGTAGAATCTGATAATTTCAAATGTATTTCTTCTTCTTCGCTACTGGAATTTTCGTGTTTCTGTCTCTTCGTTTTCTTTTCCAAATATTGGACCAGAAACCATGCTGCCTTTATTGGAATTATTGGTCTTCAATCGTCGCTCCAATGTCTTGCGAGGAATGGGAAATGCTACGGACTCTCCTTTTACCGAATATGATCCCATTTGCGCAGCCTCCATTGCCTTAGACAAATCACTTTGACTCCAGTCCCTCGGTTTGAAGGAGGCTTTCTTATGTATATATTCGGCATCTTGAAAAACTGGAAAAAAAACATCGTTCGCCATATTATAGTATTATTATTATTGAAATATTTATATTAGTTCAAATTGAAACAATTATATCCATTAATATAAATATAAACATAAAAATTATATAATTATTTTAAATATAATTATATATAGTTAAAATCCTCACTCCGTATAATTTTTAAATATTGATTAAAGGTGGTCATCTCTCCTCGATTTTATGTGGCCATCTATCCTGAAATTGAAGGACAGATGGCCACCCAATTTAAAGCGTTACTCCGACATTGTACGTCTTTGTTTTAGACTTAGAAGCAAAGACTGGATTAAATACGTGTCTTAAAAATCCGTAAAGTAAAAAAAAAAAAAATGTAACGTACGTATTGCAAAACATTCAGATACCTAACTCAACAAAAATATTAAACTACTAAATGAAATAAACATTAAAATTTCACTTACTTTTTATAATCGGAAAACACAGCTGTACCTCACAATGAATGAACTGGTTGAACGTTTCCTACGAAAAAAGTTTAAACTGCCATCTGTGATCAAGTTTTGGAAGTATTTAGACGGGCCATCTCTCCTCTATGGCCATATATGCTAGAGTTACCCTATATATATATATGAATATCCAGCAGTTTCCCTTGATAAAAATAGATCACCAGTGTTATGAGCACACAGCACAAGATATAAGAGATAAAAGCAAACATCAAGGGAGGATTTCATGAAAAACATTGAATTAACTGCGTAAATGACTGAGTGCTAGATTGAGGGTAACTGATTTGGTAACGTTCAGATTAAATAGAGCGGCTCGTGTGTTTTTGATGTGGGGTTAGTATGTTGATTTGTTTAGTGATCTTGTTCTTTAGGTTTTGTCGGGTCTTAATATTTTTAACTCTTTTACTTGGCTCTTTTATTTAGCTCTTTTAATTAGCTCTTTTATCGAGTGTAAAGATCTCGCAATGCTCTGGTCTTCTGGGAGTGTTTTCCTTGGCAAACAAAACATGTTTAACCAGGAAAGTGAGGTCACAATCCCATTCAGGCCATTTATGTGCATCGCTCTATGTATATCCTATTAGTGAGGCAGTGCGAGCGCGTACCTCTTTTTATCATTCTTATCATCTTAACTTTATTTGGAGGAAAGTACTATGTAGGATTTATTCCGCTTATATATATATATATATATATATATATATATATATATATATATATAATATGTGTGTGTATGTGTGTGTGTGTGTGTGTGTCTGTGTGTGTGTATGTGTGTCTGTGTGTTTGTGTGTGTGTGTCTGTGTGTCTGTATGTGTGTGTGTGTGTGTGTGTGTGTGTAGTAATTGAGCTTACATCGGAGTGTGGTACCTGATTATTCCAATAGATGACACTATCATCCTTTGCACCGCTTCAGCCTAACGAAAGAATGTGAGATCTGGCAACCCCAGTCAGCGGTTGGACGGAGACGAACTATAACGCGTTTTGTTTGATAGCAGTAGCTGCTAATTCATTAGCCTATGTCACGACGTATATTTAACGACGTAGCCTTGTAAATAATAATCTTTGTAAATAAGTAACATACATTAAATGTTAAATAAATAATCCAACAGAGTAACCGACAGGTCTCTTCGTCAGGGAGCCTAACCATGTCAGTTACGTCATTGTTTTAAAACAATGACGTAATTTATAGGATAAAATTGGCTGCTGTTTCGCCATAACCGTCACTTACGGAATTGGGGTATGTACGCGTCTTTTATTTTGGATTAGGATTTTGTGTGCTTGCATGTAAGGTGCGTTGAGCCCATACTGTAAGTTGTGTTTGTCTTTTCATTTTCTTTTTGACTTATTGCTTCTTTGGGGGACTCGGGGCCTTGGGATGTCTTTTGGGCTTACCTGCATCCTATTCAAAAAGTTCCCCTTGAGGTAACTGACATGGTTAGGCTCCCTGATGAAGATACCTGTCGGTTACCTCTGTTGTTTTATGGTTCAGATCCGGCACTTATACAGAATCTTGCCGTTGGTGCGTGGATGACCAGAGTGCTTGATTTCTGTTTATTTCTTGTCTATATTTGTATTATTTTTAACTATCTCTGTTGGATTATTTATTTGTTTTTTTCATTATGGGTATATGAAGCTTCTGCGCTATCCTCTATTGAAAATATTTTCTTTGCAGGATTTGTTTTATGTTAAAGTGATTTAGCAGTCTATGCTTGTTTTTTCTTTTTTCTTTTTTGTTTATTTCTATGGTTTATATTATACATTAAATGTTAGTATAGATTATAAAAGTTTAGTTATTTGAAACACCGCACGGCTATCCTGTCACCCCCCCCCACACACACACACTCACACATATACACACACACACACACACACACACACACACACACATATATATATATATATATATATATATATATATATATATATATATATATATATATATATGTATATATATATATATATATATATATATATATATATATATATATATATATATATATATATATATATATATATATACATATGAATTTCCAGCAGTTCCCCTTGGTAAAAATAGATCGCCATTGCATGAGAACACAGCACAAAATATAAGAAATAAAAGCAAACATAGTGTAAAAAGTTCAAAGACATCTAAAACGTATGAAACAGAATTCAAAAGAATATTGATAAAAGCAACTGATTTTACAGCTTGTAAGGGCCAACCAGCTAAGGAAACCGAAGCCGCTCCGTAGCCTGCCAGTGTCTACAGTAAATATTCCCCGACAAAGATTGACAGTTCTTGATATGCGCTGCTTCCATTACACTCCCAGTCCCACATAAAATGCAATTTAGGCTAGAGGGAATTGTAAATCAATGGAAGGCTTTTATCCATACAGTCATGCCCAGTTTCCAACCGGAAGGCTGCTACAGCATGACACCGAAGAAAATTCGGAATTTTATCTAGAGTATCCCTCCACCCTTTTTCTTTAATTTGCTCAAGCTGTCTGGTCTTGTAAATTTTACTGACTTAATTTCTAATTATTCCCCAATATCAATATATATATATATATATGAGTGTGTGTGTGTGTGTGTGTATATACGTATATATATGTATGTATGTATGTATAATGTGAATACATATATGTAAAATATAAACAATAGAAATAAACAAAAATTAAAATTCAAGCATAGACTGCTAAATCACTTTAACATAAAACATATCCTGCAAAGAAAAACATAAAACATTTTCAATAGAGGATAGCACAGAAGCTTCATATCTCCATAATGAAAAAAAAAATAAATAATCCAACAGAGATAGATAAAAATAATACGAATATAGACAAAAAACAAACAGAAATCAAGCACTCTGGGCATCCACGCACCAACGGCAAGATTCTGTTAAGTTCCGGAACTGAACCATAAAACAACATAGAGGTAACCGACAGGTCTCGTCATCAGGGAGCCTAACCATATCAGTTACCTCAAGGGGAACTTTCTGAATAGGATGCAGGTAAGCCCAAAAACACATCCCAAGGCCCCGAGTCCCCCAAGGAAGCAATAAGTCAAAAAGAAAAATGAAAAGACAAACACAACTTAGTGCGGGCTCAACGCACCATACATGCAAGCACACAAATAATCCTAACGGAAAGTAATGTATATGTGAATATATATATATAGTGAGCCTTTTCTAAATAATTTCATTCCTGCGTTTCAAATTAAAAATTCAAAGTTCCGTACTTGGAAAGATTGTAATATTTATAATTCTGGCTTTGTATAAATGACTCAAATTCAAATGTATGGATATATTATAGCAATGTTCAATAAATATAAAATGATGCATGATCGACAGATTTTCTTGTTTTTATCTATCAAGGATATTTTAATCTTGAAATTCCACATCTACAAACACATTCTGGTGTGTAAACGTCTAGACCCCAAAAATGCAAAATCATTATAGCTGTATACTACTTACGTCACGTATGAAATATTACGGAGTTAGATACGACATGTCATAGTGAGAAACAGAAGATAGAGTAGACGTCGCTAGTAAACTTTTTCCATAAAATTTAATGCAGGCCAATATATCAAGAAAATTTCGCTGGTATAAATCACAGCTTTCATTGATCAGCGCTAGGCCAAACTCTCAGAACTAGGATATTTCCCTTTCTTTTTAATGATAAAATATATCTGTAAGCATTATTTTTATCGTGGAGAAAATCATAGAAATATCTATCTTTGAGCCTATTCTCAGTTAATCTATCTTGTTACTTGTCAAGAAAAATGTAAAATGTATTACATATTACAATATTTCTAAAATATAAAATTAAAAATCTAATATCAAATAGCAAGAGTGATTTGTTTTAGTCAGTTTAGAAGAAGAGAATAGTTAAGAACACATCGATTATGTTTTTCTTATCAAAAATCATTTGTTGGAGTTTTCAAATGAATAGACTTACTAATGGGTATTGAAAATAATGAACTTCACAGATTTATTTCGTAAACTATTGCAAAGTTCCATTTTGACTCGGCGAGCAATTTCATCTTCAGCTTGTGGTATAAATCCACTTTTAAGGAAAAAAGATGTTAAGTACTAGAAGTAGTTATCATTCAGTGATGTTTTAAAAAGTATATCATTTAAAAATATATTTAAGAATTGTTATATATATACATATATATATATATATATATATATATATATATATATATATATATATATGTATATATATATGTATATCTATATATATATATATATATATCTATATATATATCTATATATATATATATATATATATATATATATATATTTATATATATATATATATATATATATATATATATATATATATATATAGTGAACCTTTTCTGAATAATTTCATTGCTGCCTTTCAGATTAAAACTCCATGCCTTTCGTAGTGTTCTGTTCCTGGCGGGAGGTACATTTTTATCTACTTTACAGTTTTTTATAGCTGAAAACTACTCTACAAAGATAATTTCTCTTGATAAACGTTTACGGGTTTACCAAATATCTCATATTATAAATAAGCTATAAAATTAAAGTTGTTCTTCCATATACCTTTATAAGCTTTCGTCTCAGGACTTTAACCAGGGACTTCTTATTGGTTGGTCCTATTCTTTAATCAGTTACGACTCTAAAATTCACCACTGAAACAATATATTAAGTTTTCATTTTAGATAAAAATATAAAATGTCGGGTTTTTAATAAAATCTACAAGAGGAAAAAAGCTTTTCATCTTTAAATTAAGATTTAATTTTTAATTTTTCGAATTTTTCACTCTTACTTACCGTAAGATTTAAAAATTATGTTTCAAAATTAAAGTTTTGCAACTCTCCGAGTTGTATGAAGTTTTTTAATCAAAATTAATGAAGAATGCAACATATTAAAAAAAGCAAGTTTTTAATTAACACTGTTTACTTAAAATGCTAAAAAAACTGTTGATGTAAACAATTCTTAATTAATTACTATTCCAGTTTTATAAATTTTTGATACTTGAAAAAGTTTTATTAGGGTGAATGTTTTCCTTTCTTATAAAAAAAGTTAAATGTTACAAATTACAGAATTTTAGCTATTTCTAGTAGTTATGGTGTACAATTCTTATTTTATCATAAAGCTATTTTAATAAATTTATAATGCCTGAATAAACACAAAAAATCATATATGTTTTATATTATATAGAAGTTGTCTTCAACTACATACTGAGTGTGACACTCAGTTTGTGCTTCAGATCACCCCAAGAAAAAAAAATTGATACGTGATACTGTAGTACCTGTGAAAGTCAACCATTTCAAGACTTTACCTTGTACCGCTAAATCCTAGGTAGAAATTCACCTTCAATATTATCTGGACTAACCAGTTTCCTCTTTATTTTACCCAATGAAATTATAATAGCTGAAAATTTAATAATTAACCATGCTGTTTGAAAAGTATTAAATGCTACTATTATACATGTCTAATTCTATATATAATATAATCAAAATAAATGTATTAATAATTCTTATTTTGAGAATTTTTTATTAAGCTTTTTAGTTAAATCATAGAACTGGGATGATATTTATTTTACCTATACTTTTGGAAATAGATGGCATTGGGATGAATTTTAGGGATGTATGTACGGTTGCACAAGTGATGAAAATATTTATTAATATTGACACACGAAAATTTTACTCAAGGTTATTAAATTGTATCAGTTTACTTACTTTTAACTGAAGATAAAATGATAGACTATATATATAAAGCAGTTCCGTAACTGACTGACTGACACAGCGCACAGACCAAACCGCTGGACATAAAGGGCTGAAATTTTGCATGGCGTTTCTTCTTATGGTGTAGGGGTGCACTAAGAAAGATTTTTGGAAAATTCTTCGTAGATGTTTTTGAAATTAAATCTTTAAGCTTTTTTTGTAACTTTTTTTAAGCTTGCGTTTAAAATAATAATTTGAGGGTTATAAAATTTATATCACGAGAAAGATCATAAAAATTCCTTTAAAATGAAATCTCTTTCGAATCTTTACCTCCATTTTCTGATTTTTGGGAAATTTTTAATTTTTAGAATTTAATTTATTAAATACTAATCACGCGATTTCTTTTTCTGGTACTTTAAATAAATTTATCGTCACGTGCATAAAAACTAAATAGACAATTTTTTTTCTTGCTAATGCGGCAGACGATTGGACATTATCCAAAAAAATATTAAAATACAGCAAAAGAAATGTTCCTCAAACTGTACTATATTAACTGTACTATATTCTTTAGTATGTTCTATTAGATTTAATTTGAATATTTTCTTCTACATTACTTTGTATATAAAAATATCCGTTACGATTTTTTATAAATATATTTTTTCGCTTTTTTTACATCAATTGCATACATTGATCGTTGTATTTATTATAAATATATTTAAACATATATTTGGCATTAATTGCATACATTGACCGTTGTATTTAATTTGAATGTACTCCGTAGCGAAGTGCGGGTTTGCAGCTAGTATTATACATGAACACTATCACAAAAATAAATCTAGAAATCAATAAACAAACTGTATCGTGCAACATAAAATTAATTAGATAAACTACCCATTCTTATTTCTTGGGAATTGCACTCCTCGAGAAGAGTGGGTGCTTGTTTATATTTCATTCTAGCTACTATCTATCATCATCAAAAAATTCAGTTGATTCGCATCAATTTCCTCTTCACTCCTTGACATGAACGCAGATTTATCTATTCAATTCTTCTGACTAACATCCATTCCTACTCGAGAGAAGAAATCGCATCCAGTTCAATAAAGGAATGAGCCTATAGCTTTCCATTATCATGTCAATAGTGAATGTTGTTTTCAATAACATGGTGAAACAATAAAAATGAAACTAAGATAAGTGCCACTGGGATTTTACGAAACAGGATCTAATCTCTAGACAGGAAATTTCCGAAAGTTTAGTTGGCTAGAATTCTCATTAATGACAAAGTTTTAAGCTTTATAACTCTGGCATTCCCTTAGCTTTGATGTATTTGGTCTGATTAAATCGGGGTATTTTAACATTGATTTTGCAAACTGATACTTATAAAATATGATTGAAATTCTGTAAAAAAAAGAAAATGAAACTTTTAGTTTTAAACAGGTAACTAATGAAGAATAGTTCAAAAATTCAAAATCCTAGAGCAAAAATTATATTTAAAACTTTATGAAAAAGTAATAGTAGAAATAATATATATATATATATATATATATATATATATATATATATATATATATATATATATATATATATATATATATATATATATATATATATATATATATATATATATATATATATATATATATATATATATATATATATATATATATATATATATATATATATATATATATATATATATATATATATTTAGGGCTTGTGGCGGCCCAGTGGTACAGCGCGCTGGTTTTCGGTACTGAGGGTGCTCGGATCGAATCCTGGCGTCGCGCTACGAAAATGCCTCCTTTTATGTCGTCCCTTCATAGGGGGTAATGCTGTCTGCCTATATGGTGCCACTATATATATATATATATATATATATATGAAATGATAAATGTTTCCCTTCATTAACTTTGTCCTACCGCAACAGAACATTATTCCTCAATTTGATTTTGATCTAAATACTCTAAAGTAATCTATTAGTTTTCCCCTTAAACAATCCACGCGCCTTCATGTTATATAAGAAGATTGTTCTAGAAGCCATGACGTGACCTCATCCTTTGCGGCGTGATGAGGTCAGGTTTCATGTTTTAACCAATTAAAAGTTCAGTGCGCCTGTACTCAAGGGCGTGAACCTAGAGTTTCGCGCGTCTTCTGTGTCTGATCTCAGTCCTAGCAGCATGCAGCAAGTTGCGCTGCAGGGTTTTGGCCATTATGTGTTGCTCCGGCAGGCTCCGGACTGTTCTGAATGTGGTATCCTGTTAAAATATGCCCATATGTGAAACTCTGAAATAACTGTACACCCAGCCAGGAAAATGCTCCTGAAATAAAAACTGTGTAGCTAGTTATGTGGAGGATTGTATCTCTCGCCTGAACTTGTTTTTGGTTTGACTTCTCAGTCGCCTGGCTCCGGTTAGACCACACCCATTGCCTAAACCTCTCGACGACTACATTTCTGAGACTCTACGATTATTTCCACTCTGAAGTTCATCGACACCAAAAACATTTCAACTTCTAAAGTCAGGTCTCGTCCTGTCATCCAACATCTTCTTTGCTGTCATTATATATTTATATATAGGCGAGCGTAAAGCCCTTGCATTTAACTGTGGTTGGTTGGTTGAGAGTTCTACGGTCAGGTTTTGCTACACGAGGGCTAACTAGACCAGCGCTTACTGCTTAAAGCCGATTTTGAACGGCTACAAACATCCATGACAACAGGGAATCGAACCCACAGACTGTGGTACGAATGCCAGCGCCCTAGTCATTCGGCCATCACCAGGCTGCATATAACTATGATATAAAATATTGAGGTGCAAAAGCTATTCCGTTTGCGATTTGACACTTTATTTCTTTAAACGGGAATAAGAATGCTAAAATAAATATCATCAATCCGTTCACTCAAATGTCGCAACTCGTTTTATAAATGACTTTCATGTTGTCTGTCATTTTCGTTTTAAATAAGTACCATAGACAGTCACGGGATATAAACTCCTTATTCAAGAAACAATTCTTTCTTTTCTATTCTATCTTCAATTTGACATTACTTTCCTGCTTAGAACAACAAATTGGTTTCTTTAGGCAATGCTTTCACGATTATATAGAACATAATGATTGACAATGAGCGACCTTATGCTGAAACTTCTAACATCTGGTCATTATGTCAAACATGATGGACAGTCACTATACCTCTTTGGACAGAGAGTTAGGTATCTTTCATATAAAGTAACTAATGAGCCCAGAGGATATCGGAAACTTGTTTTTCTCTTCTTAGTGAATGGAAATGACGTTTTTACGTACTAAAAATATGACGATTATTCAACTCTCATGTCTACATTTATAAAATTTTGACCAATTTTAGGCAATAAAATTTTATTTAGTATCTATGAATATCACAACAACTGATAACTGTCCACAAATGTTTTTCCTTGATGAATCATAATTAAAAAATCTAAAATATATAATTATAACTTGATACTTTTCTTGGATTATTTAAGCAGGGTGACTGGCCTAGTGTAAATAAGCAAAACCTTCATTAGTTTGATGGATGCAATGTATAAAACTTAGTTATTTTTTTATTTATTTTTCTAACTAAATCACACAGAAAATAAAGGGATACTCAAAAAATTAAACTATTTATTAGGAAATACAAATTGACACAAATAAGCATCGATGATTTCGGCGTCATTTTGAGGAGACGCTTTATACCGCATTCAAAATGTTAGAACAGCTGCCCAGTGCCAAAGTGGTTCAGGTATCAGCTTGCCATGCTCGGGGTGCGATTTCGAATCCATCGTAAGGAAGGGATGTAATATTGGGGTAAACGAGACTGGAAATCTCGAAATAGGACTCGAAATAAGACTCGAAATAGAACTCAGAAAACCATCAATCCATCGCTGGTGTGTCTCGTCTGAAAATAACTGTGTATATTATTCTTCTGTTTACTGTATTATCTTCTCTTGAAGACTGAACTAGGGTCTTGTACTGCACCCCAGGAACATAAGCAGCAACAATAAATACTGGAAGCAATTTGGTAATTGAATTATTACATCATGATTTTTGATACCTTAAATGTAAAACGCCTAAACATAAAAATTAAACGACCATCTTTTGAGAAGATGCATTTCATTTCTTTTTAGATCTGATATCAAAGATCCACCTTCTATGTTGAAGCTTAGATTCTGAACTTCAATTTTCCCGGCGCGCCAGGTACTCATCCAGTAGTTATTTGCCCTTTCCCAGTGTGATTTTTATTGGTTACTTAATTACGGATGCACTGAATAAGGGAACCAACGAAATTCTCTATAAGGGGACATCTCATAAATACCTATGACTAACCATAGATACTAATCTAATCCTGTACAGTGGTAGCCTCCTATGCTACCTACAATGGAATGCGGCTTGATTGTGAGACTATAAGTAGTCACACGATCTTAATTTAATCAGTTTCCCTTTATTTGATGATTCTTTTTTCTATTCTAATATAAATGAACCACTTTAAAATTGAAGTACAGACCCTTATAAAATTGAAGTAATTTTCGTTGCAGGTCTCGTTTTCATGGCATTTACATGTTCTCCGAGGCGAAAAAATTTCAAAACCTCTTGTATGTACATAATTTCATATAAAGGTGGTCCCATAAAGTAAGCGGACAATTTTTTATAAATAAGAAAAATATTACTCACCTTCAAATAAATTTATCTCCTTCAAAATAATTACTAAAGGAGTCTGTACAATTTTTCCAACGTTTCTTCAAGTCATCGAAACACTGTTTATAGGCGTCGGAAGTAACAAAATACGCGTAAGATTTGATTTAATATTCGAGACGTTTTCAAATCTCTGTCCTATCATGGCCATCTTAAGCTTCGGAAAAAAGGAAAAATCAGCTGGCTTTAAGTCGGGAGAATATGGTGGATGATTCATCACTGTAACTGAATGCTTATCAAGGTATTGTTGTACAGAAATTGCTGTAGGGTGCCAAGCATTATCGTGTAAAACAAACCATTGCCCAGAATTAAACAGTTCCTTCCTAACTCGCCTTATCCTGTTTCTTAATCGAAAAAACATCTTGTAAAAATACTGATTAAATGTTTGATTTTCAGGAAAAAATTCGTTGTGAATAAGTCCTTTGTAATAAAAAAAATGCAAAATCCATGAAAGGACAGAGATTTGAAAACGTCTCGGATATTAAATCAAATGCTACGCATATTTTGCGAACGGTTAGTTCCGACGCCTATAAACAGTATTTCGATGACTTAAACGTTGGAAAAATTGTATAGACTCCTCTGGTGATTATTTTTAAGGAGATAAATTTATTTGAAGGTGAGTTATATTTTTCTTATTTATAAAAAATTATCCGGGTACTTTATGGGCGCACTTTGTATATATATATATATATATATATATATATATATATACACTGCTGGCCACCCAAATTGCAACACCAAGAAAGAGAAGAGATATCACAACAAAATTTATTTTGTAGATAACATGCTGACCAAGTATCAAATGATTAAATTTATAGACTTCTGTGAAGTGTGGTTCCTGCCAAAATCAGTAGCCAGAGTAGCCGCCATTGTTTGAGATCACCGCTGCCACACGCCTCGGCATTGATTCACAGAGACTTTGGATGAGTTCTTGGGGTACAGCAGACCAAGCAGCTTCCACACGTTGCCAAAGTTGATCTGCTGTGGCAGCTAAGGATGGAATCTGGGTCAATCGTAGAGCAACCATGGACACAATGTTTTCTATCGGTGAAAGATCCGGAGAGCGAGGCGGCCAGGGAAGCAATTCAATCTGGCGATTGACGAAGAACCGTTGTACAATGAGTGCCACGTGTGGTCTCGCATTATCCTGTTGAAATATGGCTGTGGACAAGCCCTGAAGGTAAGGAAGGACAACTGGCTCCAACACCTCGGAGATGTAGCGCTGGCTGTTTAAAGTACCGGCAATGCGTACTAGAGGTGTGCGAAAGTGATATCCAACACCGCCCCATACCATAATACCCGGTGCGGGACCAGTGTGGCGGTGCATAACGCAGCTGTTCAGCATCCTCTCTTCACGGTGTCTCCAGACTCGAATGCGACCATCGTGGTGTTGCAGACAGAAGCGTGACTCGTCAGTAAAGACAATTTAATTCCATTCTGCCGTCCACATCCTTCTGTCATCGCATCATTGGCGGCGGAGACGTCTGTGGTTCTGCGTCAAGGGTAGACAAAGCAATGGACGTCTTGCGGACAGACCACTCTGCTGTAAACGGCGTCGAATGGTACGCGCAGACACTGGATGATGCGTTACAGACTGCATGTGCTGTGCTATGGTTCGTGATGTGACTGAGCTATCCGTCACTGCCATGCGCACAATTTGCCTGTCATCACGTGAAGTGGTGCGCTGAGGTGGATGCGATCTAAAACGCCGGTCCGTCGTACCCTCCTACATCCAACGATCACATATCCGCATTACAGTTGTTTGGTTTCGTCCAACACGACTACCGATTTCCCTGAATTTCCCTGTTTTTTTTTAAAAAACCACAAGAAAAACACAATTGCCGAACTTGAAATCGTCAAAATCTCTAAGCCTTAAATAGCGCTTTGAAGTGGCGCCACAGGCGCGCGTGATTTGCGTCTGCGCTGAAATTCTAATCATTTGCATATCTCACCTCCGCTAATGCATGTTGTAAATTTCATGTTATTTGCATGTTTCCTTCAGGGTGTTGCATTTACAGTGGCCAGCAGTGTATATATATATATATATATATATATACATATACATATATATATATATATATATATATATATATATATATATATATATATATATATATATAATATATATATATATAATATATATATATATATATATATATATATATATATATATATATATATATATATATATATATATATATATATATATATATATATATATATATAATATATATATATATATATATATAATATATATATATATATATATATATATATATATATATATATATATATATATGTGTGTGTGTGTGTGTGTAACAAGAAAACGCGTCTTCCTAAATTACTTTACTTTAAAGCATATTCTATTGTTAATAAAGTACGACCCCTTTTCCAAAATTGCGACCTAAAAGTAAAATAAGATAATTTATCGTAGCCCTGCAGATCATTAAGCAGGCATGTGAAGTATCGGAACTCAATAACATCCCCAGATATGAGTGTTAGAAGTTTATGAGATTCCGAATGTCAGTATAGTGTCAATATTCTTGAAGATCCCTCAAACCACTCTGGATTTATGTCTTTTTTAACGTGAAAACCCCACTTTTCAAGAACTTTATGGCCACTTATCCTAAATTCTAGGTCAACAGTTCACGGTTCTAACAAGCGCGGGATCTATCAGTCCCCGGGAAACTGAAGTGGACACGTGAACTCCACGAATCTAAAGTCGCCCAATTAAAAATTAAGTAGTTTAGTCCCTCTGGCGTAAATATAGCAAAACACCCATTTAATATTGCATGAACAGCAGACTTTTCTCTCTCTTCATTTCTAACTCTTGTTGCTGTCGGACCTACTGTCCACAGTCCGGTGGTTACAACGCTTTTCTCTTAACTCTCCAATGTAAGCACTGATGTTTTTACGTCCCGTCCTGTCAAGTCATAACAGTCCCGACAAGTCATGTGGCCGCTGCAGCCTTCGCGATGCTTCATAATTGAATAAAAAGGATTTCCTGGATATCGACTTAAATCTGTGTTCCTCTTCTCTGGATCCATGTGTTACTCTCCTAAATTTCGTAAGTGCTTCCCTGGATCAACACTACTCCCGACTGCATCTCTCCAATTTGTGCGCAGCGATTTACTGTATGATCAACACCCTCGTGCCGACTGCATCTCCGATAAGTTCTGCGCATCAATTCCCTTGTGCTAAATTTTCCAAATGTGATTATTATTACATATATATATATATATATATATGTATGTATGTATGTATGTGTGTGTGTGTCATACCCAGTGGCGCAAATTTTACTTAACTATGTTTAATTAGGTTTAGTTAGGTTAATATGGGTTAAAACTAAGTAAATTAATTGTATATAGGAGTAAAATGACATAAATTAATTATATAATTATAATAAAAGTCAACAGGTGGAAGCACTTGTCCATAAAACTTAGTATCAGCGCTTCGATCGAATTTGCGAGAAGTGCTGACGTCAGAGCGTCTTTCTGGAAGCTTCGAATCAAACTCCTTAGGTCTGCGGCGTCTCTTTTCTGAACGCGCTGAGAGAGAACAAAGGCAGAGCGATGTAGGAATTCAAAATGAACAAACGTACGTGTCGCGGTGTGGGGTCGAAAGCAAAATGATTTAAGTTAGTATAATTGAGCTGAAGGCATTTCTACTTGGATAATAATAAAGATTTAGTTACGAATCAGCAAGTTATTATTCCGGTCACCGACTGCATCACCTTGGATTAAACCTGTGAACTGATCTATTTAGTAACGTGCGTGTAAGCAACGTGACATATTTACTCTCTCCAAGTACGTGTACTATCTAAGTGTATTAGCTGGAAGCAAAGGGAAACTAAAGCCAACTGGTGAGATTCATGGAGGAACACTGGTGGTCGGAGGCATCATTTTAATTTTCTGAAATAACCTAATAATCTTTTGTATTTTGAGAGTGTTCCCTGACGGATTGTCATTTTAGTTGCCAAAGCTGGAATTGGCAATCTTGTCACGGTGTACTACTTGCACCGCTTCAACCTTGCAGCTACTGATATTTGTCCAGTAATCTCTAAAGACTCTGTAACATATTCTACTTTTCTCTACCGTAAAGAACTGTTTTAATAATTTACCAACTGGTCTCAATAAATCTAAAGCTATATTTACTATTTTTTCATGTTTTTTTTATATGTTTGTTGCTTTTAATGTATACAGGACACATAGTGATATTGACGTTTTGGGGCCGGACTCATGAGATAAGTTATATTGTAATCCTCCCAAAAATAACGATTTTGAGAACAAAAATTCTCATAATTTTGGAGTAAGGAGTTTTATCTTTTGTTTAAGTTCTAGTTCTTTATTTCCTTTATCAATAGGGAGGAATGGGGTCAATAAACCATCAGCACGAAAAGGATGAAAAATCTAAATTATCTTGGTGCATAAAGAAAAGATTTTCTGGAGGAAATCTACAAAATCAGGGCTTTCAATTAGATGTTTTCTTAAGATGTATTTTAATATTTTAATTTTCTTTTCACTCAGTTTGAAAATTTATTTATCAAAATTGCTTTCTTTTCACTTGCACTACTACATAACGTTCATCACTGTTTTAATTCAATGGTTTACAGCTGTCAAGGCTCGTATACAGCTCAAGATATATTTAAAGAATGTTCATCGTCTGAATTTAAGGTTTAAAACCAAGTCTTTTGGTGTGAGCACGATACTAGTAGTAGAGGACTGAAGAAGACACATGTCTGATCCAAGCATTTACAACCCCACCATAATTCAACAAAAGATTTCGATAGTTCATTTTAGTAACCACCTTGAAGTTAAATAATATCATTTAAGATTCCTTTCCACTATCGCTCTCCTATCGACCAAATGGTTATTTTCTCTATAAACTCGCACCATTGAGTGATATCATGAGAACTTTTTTCAGAACCTTTTTCTTTTCTGGAACTAATTTTATGTACTTGAGTATTTGCTTCAGATATTCTATAGAAAGTGGAGGATGTCTTATCTCCTTCTTTACACCAAAAACTCGTTGTAACCTCACAGTTCTCTTAGTAAAACCCATTGTGACCAGCTATTGACAAAAACAAAGGGAGTTTAGTAAGATTTCTTTTAGAACCCTGAATAAAAATAATCCTCCCATTTCACAAAATCGATAGCCTTTAATCTCAATGAACATTTTTGAGGCATTTTAAAACAAATTCGGTGGTAACGTTTCCTTCTTTTAAAGAACAAGTGATCCAGTTTCTGTCGGACGAATAGTGGGAACTTTTTCGTGTCGAATTTTAATCATTGGCAAAGTCTCTCCTTCTACTAGACTCTACAAGACACCTCAAACTAACCAATGCGTTATGAATAAATAGTTCAAGGTTACCATTTTTAATAATTTCTATTTTTATTTATTTTTACGCATATGGACAGCCATTTCCTCTGATGGCTGGTCACTTCTCATAGTACTGTGACCTATCTTGATATCACCTTGGTATATCACGCAATACTGATAATGCTATTAGGGCTGCTGTTATTAATTGTTTATATGGCAATGGTTTAAAATTCAAAACACACATGTCTAGGGAAAGCTTATCCCAGATGGCTACATATATGCTCCTAGAGATGGATGTACAATGTCCTCGCGATTTTGTTCTATGTAGTACTTGTTTTGAAATCAAGAGCTATGTTGATATGCATAATTAATCCCATTCTAGTTTTTTCTGTCCTCTAAGACTGCTCATGTAATGTTATATAGTAATTATATGCTATAAGAAAGCTAACATTTGTCTGATGAGAAATACCACATAACAGCAACTTGTACTCGTTGCCTTAGTTTTTTTCTTTTCTCTATTATGAGCATGAAGTAACTTAGCATTACATCTAAAGAAAATTCTTCAAAATGATGTTAAATATTTATAAAATATAGCTGCTATATTTCTTCATAAGATACAAAATAGAAATTTTTAATTCTCTTTCTAATATAATTTATGAATAAAAGTAAATGTGTCATATCATTAAGCCACAAAAGAAATTCTTCTTAATAAGCTATTTGAATGAAAATAATAAATTCATACAACTAACTTCCTGGATTAGTATCGAATACAAAAAGTTGATTTATCACCCTCTAGTTATCTAAACTAAAATTATATTTCTTGACATTAAAATGTTTATGTTTTTTTTATCACGATGAATTTTCGAACATTTTACAGCTGATAAATCAGTTCACTTGCCACGCTAAATGTTCTATTAGAATTGCTATCAAAATTTATCTTTTCATAAGCACCTTTTTTTCTGCTTTTAATATTACCTATCGTGTGGTTATTACAGTCAATATTTGATATCTTACGAGTAAATAGATAAAAGTATTAAAATGAAAAGAAATGTATTAACGGCAGATTGCTTGTGAAAAATATGAGTGATAAATGGCAGCATGATTATAATACTGTGAAATCTACCACGCGTGCTCAATCTGTATACACTATCTGATTGATTATAAGAATATATAACATTCATTTCGGGTCATTAGAACCTAAAGGAACTATTTCATTCTTTTTATGATACGTAGGAATGTTGGGAGGTAGGAATCGAATAGAGCACTGACATATATATGCATTTCTCATCAGACATATCTAGTTTATTAATCACAAAACACTAATGAATTTTTTAACTTTACTAATATTTGCACTCAGTTATAGTGTTTAAATGGGACGACTTGTGATTCTTTTGCTCCCTGTTTCACCCTCTGAACACCAGAATTAGCATAGAGCGTGGGAGTACGACAAATAAGAACTCACTCTTTCAAAGTTCAAGGGTGAAAAGGCCTGTGCGAACTTAACCAGTGTACAGGTAACCCTCCTATAACACGGTAGATGGGTTCCTAGAAAATACCGTGTTGCGTTAAACCGTGTTATATGAGACCCAGAGACAGTTCAAAAAAGGGGGTTACGTTCTGAAAACTTATTAAAACCAAACTTTTTTTTTAAATTCCATATACGCAACTTAATTTTTATTAAAAATATAAATGTATGTGTCGCACAAAACAAAGAGAAACAAAAAAATATTATTTTCATTTAATGCGACCTTGATTTAATAAATTTCTTCCTCATAACTGCTCAGTATAATCAAACAAGAACGTTTTTTTTTTCGATTGAACGATATCACCTTTACTTTCAGAAATTTTTTTTTCATTTAGATTTTATGCGCCTTCTATCCTCATTTAAAAATCTGTAATTTTGGTTTGTTTGCAGGTTCCTACAAGGTCATTGTGGATTCACGGTATGGAGATTTTGCAGCTTTGCAGCTCCCTTTTGAATTTTCGGCTTCTTTCAGCGGAAGGGTCTGCATTCAGGAAAAATTATTCAAGATTTTTAGCTAAGATTAGGCCGTCTTGTAGTTTTATAAAGTTATAAATGAATAAATTATAATTTGTTTATACATTTTCATGTAAAACCACTATAGTTGCCATTATTTTAGGGTAATTTAGTTTTTAAATGTGATAAACAAAAATCATCTTATGTAGTGCTATAGAAGTACAGTGTTGTACACAGGTTTTAGCAATTTTTTTATCGTGTTAGAGCGAAACCGTGTTACAGGTTGTAGTGTTATACGAGGGTTCCCGCAATTTATCTTATCGTGTTACAGCGAAACTGTGTTGTAAGATGCCATGCTGTATTTGGGTTTTTCGAAGGTCATCTCCGTTGTGAACAACACACCAAGCTTCCCATTTGTTTTCAGAGGAAATCGGAAGTATGAGTGTAGTCTCTCAATTTTCAATTCAAACAGGTATTCCAATATGCAAATTACTGTAAATATTGTGCATTTAAGACTAAAGATAGTTTTAATGATTTTCCGGTCATTTAAGCACCTGAGTGCGTTACAATACACGCATTTTTTGATTATGCAAACCAGGTACGAAAATAGAAGTTTTGTAATGTTTAAATCATTTAATATAGTTAAGACTTTTTATCTCAAAATTTCTTAGGAATGGAGGAGGGATGCACCTCAGCAAATTCCCCGAAAATACAAAGGCCCTCCAATTTCTCAGAAATAAAATACCACTGTAAAATAATGTTAAATAACCACTGTAAAATAATGTAAATAAATGTTTTAGTTTTATTTGTAATATCGTATAGACTGGTTAGTTACCATTGAAGTTCATCTCCCAATTTTGCACACAACGCAATGGGGTAACTCTGGTACCCCTCATAACATGGATAAAATAACCACCTTGCACAAAGGTTTAAGAAATACTCAAACTTAAATAGATAGATACATTTAATGGATATACATACAAATACTTTCATTTTAACGAAGCTTCACACCATCCGTTTAGACATAACTGTGTTATATAACTAATCTAATTTTCTATAAAATCTCATAGTAGAAGAAGCTATAAATCTGGCAAATAAATACCTGAAATATATTTTTACGTAAATGCTAATATATGACAGAAACAGCACCACAACAAATCATAACTATATTGATCATCCCACAGACTGATACTATTTCTTTCTACTACCAGAATAAATACAAAAGAGAAAATTTTCTTTCAAAGTAAAAGTGTTCAATCTTTCGCAACCTTGTTTTGCTAATTTTATGCTTGTTTCAGACGGAAGTTTTTAGTTTCGGCGAGCATAGATGTTTGCTTTCTTGCATCCTATATTTCAGGATTCTTAATTATAGGTTGTGTAGGAAACTGGGTGCCCGTAATTTCACGAAAAAATTATCTTAGTAGACTTTAAATAAAAGACTTAATGAAAAAAAACTAAAGCCTTGTTAAACTATTTTTTGCGTTTTTTAAATATGTTATAGGCATGTAAGCCGTGGATATAATACATAAAATAATACATAGTATAATACATAGCATAATACATAGGTTAAAATAATACATAGCTCACTCTGAATCAAATAAATAATGCAATTTTTGTTATCTTGTTTGAAAGAGATCTTAAACAGTACATGTTCTATTTCTTAAGGACATAGCTGCATTCAAGTTTAAGTTTTAAAATTTTACCATAATATCTTCAGTATTTTTTTCTTATTTCAGCAGTTTTAGTTTCCTAGAAATAATTACTTGATATCATACTCATCGCTTTATAAAGTTTCTTAAGGTACTAATTTACTCTTTTAACTTTAAACAATGGTATCTACAGCTTCAGAGAACTTTGACACGATATATTCCATCAAAGCAACAACTGTGTGCGATGTTCAAAAGGATATTTTGGATTAAAAATGATTTAAAATTATCAATAAAGTAAAAATATAACAACATATATTTAAAATATAGACTCTGAAGCTACTAAATTAAGAGAAGCTACTACTGACTTAATTACCAAAATAAGGTCCATAGCAATAATTTCCATGTTTAGCATTCGACTAACTTCAGTCGATTTCCTGTGTTTGGAAATATATATATATATATATATATATATATATATATGTGTGTGTGTGTGTGTGTGTGTGTGTGTGTGTGTGTGTGTGTGTGTGTGTGTGCGTGCGTGCGTGTGTAACATTCGGCGATACCCGTCGCAGCGTGGGGTCTTTCGGAGCATGACCGTGACGGTACTGTAGTCGTAGCTGGTCCCTCTAATCACATCGTGGCGTTGACATATGATTCGGCGCATTATCACATCCCAATTGGCGAAGCATATTTAAGGATGGATGGGTTATTTGAGCACTAGAATGTATGATATACAAGACTTCAGTTAAAAACAGGAATTTATTGCAAAGCTAAGAACTTGAGAGAAATCACTCCATTCCCTTCTCACCCACTCATCACTTTGAGTAAAGTTGGCCGTAGTGACCACCGGAGTTGGCCGGGAAAGGATATGATATTGTTTTACATGTTTTCTATGCTACAAAGTCACGCAAAAAGTCGGTCTTCAAGCGTGTTCGGGCTTAAATAACTTCATGAGGTCGTTGTCACATGACCCTTGCACTCTGCACCCGTTGGCCGGCCCAGCCATCTAGGTACAGAAGTCCCGTGTCTTGTTATGTAAGCTTTGGCACCCACGAGATTGGGGGTTTAGGGATGATATATTAATTGCCTACTTTTGTATTTAGGATACTTCCAATTCCTTTGTTCTTAAAACGAAAATAGCTTGCTTAGCCCAAGTAATTTTAAAGGGAATTAAAAAGAACTTGGAAATTAGAAAAGGTTTTTGATTTGCTATGTTATATATATATATATATATATATATATATATATATATATATATATATATATATATATATATATATATATATGTGTGTGTGTGGGGGGGGGGCGATATTTAGTATGCAATATTGTATTTCGTAATTGTTTTCTTTATACTATAAAGAATGTAAGAACACAAAAACAATTTCTCTCATGTACAGTTATATTAGATACTAATAATGTGCATTATCTCGGATAAAAATGTTACTGATTTAACAGACACAGGACGTGCTCAAGAATAAGATAAAATATTTTTCTCACTCTCTTCATTATCGATATATACATACTTTTCTTACATATATGAAATTTTTCGATCAATTTTAAATGCTAATGAAAGGCAGGAGCAAAGAAAAACAACTGAAATTTTCTAACACATAATGAATATATTCCGAGTAAGTTTAGGGTACGTAACGTATTTCTCGTTAATGAGATAAACTAAAAATGAACTGCATTGTGCACAAAACTAAATAACGGATCTAAAATCGATTTGCACTGCCTGAAGAGAACCATCTTCCTCTAGAGTCTAGAATAACAACATACACTCTTGAAAAAAAGTGATGTGTACAAAGACAATTTTGCAAACAGAACATAGAAAACTCACTTATATCAGTCCATTTTTTAAATAATGTGGAGTTTACATTGTTTTTCACTAGTTTTATATATATATATATATATATATATATATATATATATATATATATATATATATATATATATATACCCTGAAGAGGCAAAAAACTTGTACAGGCGTGAGTATGCAAATAACGGAGATATGCGGCCAATCAGCGCAACGCAATGAGGTCGGCTGTGCCTGTGTAAGACAACGGGTGTCTGGCAAAGCTGTTAGATCAGTTCTTGCAGCTACAAGGGCAGGTTATAACGATTTATGTGACTTTGAACGTGGCATTATAGTCAGGGCATGAAAGATGGGACATAGCATCCCCGAGGTAGCGATGAAATTTAGATTTTTGTGCACGACCATTTCACGAGTGCACTATGAATATCAGGTATCCGGTAAAACATCAAATCTCCGACGGCGGTGAGGCTGGAAAAAGACCTGAACGTGGCCGTCGACGAGTGACGAAAATCCTTAAACGAGATAGACGTGCAACACTTCCTCAAATTGCTGTGGATTTCAATGCTGGAGCATCAACAAATGTCAGCGTGAGAACTGTACAACGGACCGTCATTGATATGGGCTTTCGGAGCAGCAGATCCCCTCGTGTACCGTTGTTGACTGCACGGCACAAAGCTTTACACATCGCCTGGGCCCGCCAATACCTACATTGGACTGTTGATGACTGGAAACACGTTGCCTGGTATGACGAGTCTCATTTCCAATTGTATCGGGTGCATAGACGTGTACGGGTATGGAGACAACCTCATGAATCTATGGACCGTACCTGTCAACAGGGGACTGTTCAAGCTGGAACCTCTGTAATGGTATGGGACGTGTGCAGTTGGCATCATTTGAGACGCCATCATTGGTTGCCATCATTGTTGCCATGGTAGGTTGCCATCATTATTGGATTCATTGGAGACGACTCTGTCAGGCGACGGGTACACAAGAATCCTGTCCGATCATTTACATCCGTTCATATCCATTGTGCACTCCGACGGACTTGGACAATTCCAGCAAGACAATGTGACACCCCATACGTCGAGAGTTGCTACCTAGGGGCTCCAGGATCACTCCTCTGACTTTAGACACTTCCAATGGCTACTTAAATCCACAGACATTAACATTATTGAGCATATCTGGGATGCGTTGCAACGCGCTGCTGAGAAGAGATATCCACCCCTCACACTACTATGGATTTGGGGACAGCCCTGCAGAATTCATGGTGTGAATTGCCTCTAGGATACCTTCAGACATTAGTCGAGACCATGCCACGTCGTGTTGCGCGCTCCTGGGGGGGCCCTACAAGATATTAGACAGTTGTACCAGTTTTTCTTGCTCTTCAGTGTGTGTATATATATAGAGAGAGAGGAGGAGAAATTTATTATGTAATATTATATTTCGTAATTTTTTGTATGCTTTATACTCGAAAGAATGTAAGAAGATAGCCATAATTACTCTCATGTATAGTTATGGTAAATATGGTAGATGCTTTTTCATCTACATTGAATGCTTTTAAAAGCTGATTACGAAAGAATTATCTTGCACGCATATTTCATATATTATCTCAATTTCACCGCAAATAATAGATACCACAAAAGATATGACGGAAAAAATATTGTTAAAACATTATTACTTTTTTATATTCATATTCTGCAAATATCTAACTTTATTAATAATTATAGTATTACATTATAGCAAAACAAGGGTTTTAAATTATATTTTACAAAACAATGTTCTTGTCAACTAAGAGATTAAGGAAAAAATTAGCAGTTTTGTGTACTTTACGTATATTGCTCCACGAACCATCTTTTCAGTTAATGGCTTTCTTTATTACAGCTACATAGCGTATTTGACTTTTAAGTATTTCTAAACAGGAAATTTGATATTTTCCTAATTCCCTTATTTCCTCACTCACGTATAATATTTTACTATTTAAGCACTTCATTACGCACAATGTAATAAATATCAATTTAGATTTTTTTTCTGTGTTTTCGACAATTAGTTACATTTGACATTTTACCCTTTCTTTCTTTTAGCGATTGTTGACATTTAAATGATTATGTAAGTTCGTCACCTTTTAATTGCTTACTTAACAAAGTACAATTTTTCAGCTGTTCATTAATATTTACATTTAGCTTTATTTTTATCCATTGCGCTCGCTTCAGAATAACAACTTTATTTAATTTTCAGAGTTTTAGCCTGTTTTGCATTTATTCATATTCTTTCGTGTGTGAAGAGAATAAATAATTATGCTCCAGTTATTTTATGCAAAATATGTGAAATAAAATTTTTGAAAAGAATAATAATCCTATCTTTTAACCGGGAACTTAAATAATTGAAATATAACCTGACCATTCATACTTGACACTTGAATATTGTTCATTTTTTAGGCTGTTCAGGAACAGTTCATTTACATTTCAAGTTTTTTTTAACCTTATATTATTTTCGAAAAAAAAACTGCACACTCAATATAATAATAAGTAAATTTTAATAAGAATTATTTAAATATTTTTCATTTTAATTCCTAATCTTTCGTGTGTAAAAAAAGAACCTTTCATACTCCATTTTTCTCTTGCCTAAAGTATGGAAAAAAACTACTAAAGAATAGTTATGCCATCACTTAACTAGCAGCTGAAATTTTTGAAACATAAGCAGTCCTTCTTAAGATAGAATACGAAGCAACAGGTTACTTAAAAAGTAGCAAACCCTGCATAATTTAATGACTGGAATGTGAGAGAAAAATAAACGAGAGTTAATTTTTGGAAACTATTCTTTTATAAACAATAATCGGCAGCTCAATAGGGTATTTAAAATGATTTAGATATCATTGTATCACAATTTATAACGAATCATTTAATGAATGCCAAAATTTGCAGAGGGAGGTAATTATTAACATTTCTGATATTTATAAAATGCAAACAAATAATGGATCATAAAAATTAGTGCTTAAACTTCAGACTCTTTTTTGAATAAAACAGCGAGTGCATATTATCTGCTATTCTTTTTAACCCAATAACTTCCAGCTTCTAAATGAAACAGAATTTTTATAATTTTTCTTTGGTTGTAAATAGACGATAATTTTTATTTGTTTCATTAAAAATATATTGCAGGTGTCATATATATTTCACGAAGTCAAACTGAAAACGTTTACCATTTCCTGAAATACGAAAGAAACATTTTGTAAAAATAGATTGAGTTAAACCATTCTTTTACTTGAATAGTTTCTCATGTATTAATATAGGCTAATTATATCTCTTCAAACAAAGCTATTGATATTTTCAAAAAAATTGCATTGAAATTTTAAAATATTTAATTTTTAACCGTATTCAATTCGAAACGGGAAAAAAAGTGTCGCTGTATACATACAATATCAATATTCCAGATATAAATAATACAAAGCTTCTAAATTTAAAAACAGCTGTTAATTCTATAAGAATATGAAAAATAATAACTAAATTATCATTTTTGAATCGTAAATTAATCAGAAAAAGGAATGAAAAATATTGCAGATTAAAGTCATTTCGCTTAACTATAATTAAAAGTTATTTTCTGTCAAAAATTATGAAATTAAATGTTAACCAAATTTTTAATCTAATTTAACCAAGGCATTGTCTGCGACGACATAGTTTCAAAAGTTTAAAAAAAGCTGGTAAAGTAAACAACGCTTGTATACTATCATTTTTTAATCTTCGATGAATTATCAAATTTTGAATATTATTACAATATTCATACTTAAAAATTTAATGAAAAGGGTATTTGAAATAAATTTTTGAATGTATTTTTAACTCTAAAGAAAACGACTTAATCATAATTATTCCAATTTATAATAACAATATAAACAAAAATACTACCTCGGGTATTAATGTCTTTTCTATAAAAGTCTTAATCCTACAAAGGCTTGTTTTTTTAAATCCTACCATAGAAATTTCCTTTTTTCTATTCATTTTCAATTTCTTCCCTTTCGCCTCAGAACGGATTTAATTCACTATTATGTTAAACGTGAAAGTAAAGAAATAATTTATTTCATAAAATAAACAAGATTACCATATCAATAACAATTATAACTAATTGTTTGTCGTACTTCAAAAGATACTTTACCATTTTTGTCCACTCTAGAAAAGAAAGCCATTATTTTAAAACTTCAAGAAAAATTAGGATAGAAAGCCGATATATACCTATAGGAAGTAGACATCTTTTTCGAAAAAATATATGAATCGCTTCAAGACAGCGCGATTTTCTCAACTTTCGAAACTTTTTCTATTCTACAGAATAGTTGCTCTTGATTCATGAAGCCTTTACCTAAAATATAAGGACCCAAGTTGAAATGACATTCTCTGTAAGTTTTCTAAACCTATGATCTCAAAACTTTACTTTTTTAAGTCTAGAATTTCAACTCATACATTGGTAGTTTAAGAAGACACAATTCACAAGAAATATTTTGGTATTTATAACATTAAAAGATGCCTACAAAATAAAATAAGAAATTTAATATAAGGATCAGACAGTCTTATTAAGATTTTTGTAAGTAACCTCAAAGCTGATAGTCCAGAAAAGGACGAACAACAATATTAATTGCCAATATTGAGAACGGCATGCAATGTTTAAAAAGCAAATTACGTATAATTAACGCATGTAACTAACTTACAAAAAGCTAAAAAAATCATACTAAGTTTTACACTGCTCATTTTTCTAGAATGTTTAGATTGTTAATAAAATTAACTTTCAAGTACCTAAGGTTGAAATAATAATGAAATTAATTTTAACTACACTTCTCGGTAGTTGTTTGCATCTATTTATCTTCTTCATATACATCATACTGTCAAAAATATTTGTACTACACAAAGTTTTGTTTGGTTTGTTTAGATTTTTGGTGGGAGGTGAAGTTTTGTTATACAATTAGTTATTACTCGATTCGTCTTTTGCTTGCATGAGACAGCAGTGCATAAGGACATACTATCAACCAGTTTTCTGTATGTGTCTATAGGAATATCTCGTCTTTCGAATACCGATGAACAGGCCCTGATTTTCTATTAGGCTCAGTAGGCCCGGGCCTAGGGGCCCCCCCCCCAAAAAATTTTATTTTAAAAGAAAAAAATTCCCAATTCAATTTTTATTTTTTTTATTTTACCTTTTTTATAGCAATTTTTTAAAATATATTCTTTCAAATTTGATTGATTGGTTCATCATACGTATGTTTTAGTGTATATAAGGGATTAATAAGTTTTTCTGGTTGCATTGTATTGGTGTTTTAATGATGAAGTAATATGTTGTATTGCTTTTGCTATCTGATAATGCTCTAGGCTTCTACACTTCAAATAGCCAATTCTTGGTAAATGGTACTTTCACAATGATTCATGATTATTTCTTTTGTGTGTCAATTTTGGAAATTTTACGCTCACATCAGTGTTAGGGGCCCCCCATCCCGAGTTGTGCCTATAGTCAAGAATTTTCTAAATCGAGCCCTGCCGATGAATGTAAAGATTTCATATTTCCGTGTTCCTATTTCATCTAATTTCGTCATTCTGTTTCACCCTAAGACCCATGGGTCTATTAAATATGTTACAAGATTTTATCACTATTTAATATTAACTTCTTATTAATGAGTAATTTTATCGAAACTATTTAAAGATGGTCTGGCCCTAAACTACCAGAATCATATTCGTTGTTTAACCACAAAATCCTGTAAAATAATTTACATAACTTAGCCATGAAGTTTATATACTCAGTCCTTTTCTGCAGCAAAGTGACTTAGCATTTTTTTTTAAATTCTTTCATCACGATTATATTGTATCTTATAAAGTAATATAGTGGAAACGTCTCAATTTTACAAAGATTAATTTAAAATTTATCGTCCTCCCTTTTCCCAAATGTTTAGGAAATTTTCGAAGCTCTTCCTCGCTCTTCCCCTAAAGAGCTAACTTCCACTGTCCATTGTTAACTCAGTCACAGTGCGCGAGTACTTCACAGTAGCACCTAAGTGTATTTATGTTGACATTAATGTCGACAGAATTTCGGTGATATGAGATGCGTGCGCCGAAGCTTAGATCTGGGAACCAAACAAACAATATTTGTATTCGTAAAAGATACCGTATCTCATTCCATATGTGCCGCTAGATTATTTGCTAATGCTATTCATGAATTACAATGAAAGTAGTTTCTTAGCTTGCAAGGACGATTATTCTTGTTTTTATTGAGAGCTTGTGGTAATTTACACTTTTTTATTATCCCCGTAAATATTCACTTGGTACGTATCGCATGTCTAGGAAGTGCTTATTATTTCAACTTAACCAGTTTAAATGTCAATAAAAGCGCCTCAAATAATATTTGCACACCGCTATCCCAAAGATTTCGCAATGAATAAGTCTCATAACTCGTCTGCAAAATAAGTTACAACAATGAAGGACTTTCGACCAGAAGCACTGTTTATATAAACCAGACGAAAATATGACCTTGTTACAAATCATCAAATGGTAAGCTAGCACTTTAGGAAGAAAATCTTCTTACTCAGTTTCAATAGTAAGTGCTCAAAATAAATCTCATGTGAACCATTTAAAGAAAACTTTATTTTAACTATGGAGTCCTTCCTAAATTTTCTCTCTTAAATCCCTACAAAGACTCAAGAACAGTTTAATTTTTTTTTCGTTCTCAGTTGCATTTTTTCATACTTTTTTTTCTCTCTCAATCTATGCTAAATTATTTATCAGAACTTTTCTAGTGTGTCTTGAACCCCATAATTGAACATGAGCTTTCCTGAAAATTTCAGTAATCTTTGTCTGTTTCTTAATGAAATTTACAAAAGTTTGTAATACCCTTTATAATAATGGGTCCATATTTCTATCCGTTGTGAGTATAGTTGGTCAATAATATGAGGTTGCTACGGTCATCTTTAGCTACGCTAGAACTAAAGACTCCGGGATTTCGTTCACTTAAATAACCGATCCATACGGCTGGGATGCTCCCATTCCACTTCAAAACCTTTTATCTGAAATGTTATGCAAATTAGTATTATAGGCCAGTAGGGAGTTGAATTCGGAAATAATTCAAACAAAGGTGGAAACTTTTTTAATCACTTTATTTTAGGTCAAATATGAATATCCTGGGTTTTCCCCCTCCGCCGAGGCGAGCGCTGGTGGTTAGGTAAAAAAATTGAGTGAAAAAGAGGTATATTTTCAGTATTTTCAAAATAAATTAAAAACGGTTCATCCAATCTAAGAAACCGTACTATAAAATTTTTAGAGCATTAAATTCTGCGTAAAATGAGTACCAATACATAAAGATTACTTCGGTTATAAGATTGCTAGTTTCTCCGGAAGTTGCCGTTATTTTCTCAATTTTTGCTAGTAAGTGCGATTTTCGCTATACTTGTGTTTTTCGGGGAAATAGGCAGGGGGGGGGGGGAATCCTGGAATAGCAAATAATTCAAACAAAGGTGGAAACTTTTTTAATCACTTTGTTTTAAGTCAAATAGGAATATCCCGAGTTTTCCCCCTCCGCCGTGGCGAGCGCTTGTGGTTAGGTTAAATGACATCCGCTAGGTTCAAAGTGACCAGTCACCCCACCAGATCGTCTTCCAGTAACTGCCAAGTTGCGATTTTGTACGGTTTGTGTCCTCTGTTGTTCCGTGTTTTTCATTTTGCTTGCGTTATTATGTCATTTCACTACTTTACGTGTCTCAAAAAGTGTTCTAATCAGTACCAGCAATGTTGGATCTTTGTCCAGTTTGTACAGAAACATTTGAAGAAGGTGAGACAATAGTTGTGAAAGAAAGAGAAGTTAAAACATTGATAGAATGCAGAAAAAAGAGAGGTGATGGTAAGCATAATCTTTTTAAAAACTGTACGACTGTCTAAATTCATGTCAAATGCCAAAAGGCTTACACAAGAGAAAAATCCATTGATGCTGCAGCAAAAGCAAGTATTAGTGGTGCTGGTGCTCTACGATCTAACGACCAACATTCAATTTCCAAAAGTACTGTTTTTTGTGTGCTGAGAATGCATCAGAAGATTTTCAGAAATAAGAAAACCAAAAGCAAAACGCGACCGAGTAAGTCTTGTTACAACCACAGAATTCAAGAAAAAATTCTTTGAGAAAGCTGCGGGAAGAGGAGACAGATGGGGTGAAGACGTGAGTCTTCGCGTCCACCATGTTAGCGACTTGATTGCTATTAACGATAGGTATCACAATTCTTGTTTGAGAAGGTTCCTGGCCAATGCTGCAAAATATGACACTTCAGAAGATCTGAGGATGAAAATGTGACAGCTTCATTTCAACTTATTTGTAAGTAGTTGGATGAAAATCAAAATGAATGCCAGTTTTCCCTGCGTGAATTATTAAAAGATTTCAAAGGACCCAATCCGTCTGAAAAAAACTCTCAACTGACTGACGGAAAACAGACTCCGTCTGACTGATGGAAAAATATGGCGATGACATTATTATGACAGCAGGATACAATCGACTACTCATTATATGTTTTCGTAACACTAGTTACAAAATTTTGAGCGTAAGTGATATGGATCTCGAAAAAAATGATGAACATGAAGAGCATTGTTAAAGCTGCTGCAAATATATAAGGGAATATATAAGATCCAAGGTGTAGGACATAGATAAGTACCCTGATCAACAAAAATTTTTGGAGAATGCTGAGCAGAATATTCTTGAATCATTGCAGTATCTTCTAAATTAAATTATCATGAAAGGCAAACATGGAAAGGAAAGTGGATAATGGAAATCCAAGGTAACTGCAATTTCACACTAAAAAATTTCTGCAACAAGACCAAGATCTTTTATTTCATCAATACAAGTAGGTATTGGCGCACTTTTATCAAGAAAATATGGTTCTAAACATTTAATATGTATAACTTATGCACTGTGCTTTTGCTGTTCTTCAGAATGTTTGAAATATCTTCTCTACAGCATCCAAGAAGTAATGTATTGCGTGGGTCCGTCTTATTTGCTTTTGATAATGCAGATAACAATGTAGATACTTTAGACGGATCAAACACATTTCACACAATGGGTGGAATTCAGTGCATAACCCCCTCTTCTCCTCTTTCTTCACAAGGCCCAATCACAAGATTGGGAGTGATGCCAAGAGCTGGGGATTGTAGGAAAATCTGGTGCTATCCATTGTTACCTTTTCAGAGCAGACCAACACTGAGTAGCATCATTATTGAGGACCTTGGTGGAATCAATTACGCAGTTGAAGTATTGCCAAGCGATTTAATGTGGATTTACAAAAAATAACAATGCGATGAGACCCCAGGTTGGAATGGCTTTATGGAAGACATTACATGTACAAAACAGTACTGTAAATCCCAAATTTTATTTCTTCCTTTCATCAATTCTCCTCCCGTAAACTATGGCACCCTGTACAGTGCTTTTGTTAGTGCAGCTAATGAATGTAAGACATTAGAGCAGAGCCATTGTTTTGTGACCATCGATCAGCCCCTTTACTGGAAAGCTCGGAAAATCATATCCTCAAGTTCCATAGAACCGGAGCTTGGGTCTGTAACTGTCCGTTTTTTATTTTTTTTTTTTTTTTTGGGGGGGGGGGAGTCTTTGATCTACTAATGTCCTTCATAGAAGCAGTAGGATACATCATGGATGGCAGTGGGTTGCAGGACATATTGAGCATTGCCTATGCTTGGCAGAAGTTGAAAAGCAGAAGTGTGAATGTTACAAATTATATATATATATATATATATATATATATATATATCTATATATATATATAATATATATATTATAATACATACATACTATGAATGAATCAGTATTAATATAGTCTAATTTTTGAATAACGCTCATTTTGGGAAAAATATATATCAATAATAGTTTTATTATTTAAAAACATAAAAACATTGAAATAGAATAACTTAGAAATGAGCAGATAAAGTCTGTAAATATGAATACCATTTGTTGTGTAATAAAATAGTAACTACATTTTCTTCGAGTCTTTATGGCTGCAAACTGCTTGATTGCATGTCTATAATTAATTTTTTTTAGATACAATCATTCTCTAGAAGTGATTGCTAAATCATGTCAATCATTCTTGGGTTATTGTGTTTTCACAGATAATTCTCTAAATTTTCAGTTCGAAACAACTGCGATCAGCTGCTGCTACAGTTGCAGGTAGCTTTAGGTGAATTCCTTCGAGCTACAACACGTTTTGAAGTATTCATTCGAAAATTCATTTCTCATGATCTCAGATTCAGCAGTTTATAAAATAGTCTAAATATTCACTATTGTGTGTACTTTTAGAATTTTGGCTTAGGGGTAGTGGTGGTGGGGTAATTTCTAAGCAACCACACATAAAATGCATGCCTCAACTTCTGAAAACGTTTAGATTTAAAAAAATATATTTTACAGTGGTTCCTAGGAAGTAGGAGGTTTTTACTTCTAATTTACCTTTTTTATGCACAATTTTAGATCTTTTTAATAAACTTTTTCAAAGGGGATGGTCGACATTAGAAAGGGATTTTTGAAATTTTTACCTCAGAGATATGAAATTTGACTATATATTCATTAAGTATAACTATATTAAACACCTGATAAAATTTATAAATATTTTTTTTAAATTTATACTTTAAAAAATTTAAATTAATTTTTTTAACATTGATCCACTTGCGATCCAGTTTTTAAATTCTCCCTTCAATTTTGTATTTATATTGCTTATAAATACATTCTGAACATAGTTATGTATTACTTTCGGGGTTTCTTTGAGTAGTTAATTTTTAGGAAATATTTTTATGCTTGTACTTTGAATTTTTGGGAAATTTTGTAATTTTCAACACTTAAGTTAAACTTTGATAGTCTGAATGTGTCGAAATCTAAAATGGATACATAACTTTATTTTGATGTTTTACAGAAGTCCTTCATTATAAATTTTATAATTTTTTTTTCAAACATTATGACGTAGTGAGCATTTCAAAGACTTGCAAATCTGGAAATGACTCATTTTAAGAAAAAGCCATTTAAAAGATGTTTTCTCTCCTACCTTTAACATAAAAACATAAAAACATAAAAACATACGTACTTCTCTAAAGCCACCAAGTTTTCATTTACTTTTCACTACCCATTTAAATGCATTTTATTCCAATATTTATATATTTATAAAGTTTAAAAAAATTTCTATTTTTTTGTTCGATTTTTGGGTAATTTGAAAAGTCCACCATCCCCTTAAAATAAGGGAAATTTCACAATACTTTTAAGATGTTAGCTTTACTTTTTTAAACTTGCAGTACTTTTACAATATTCTTTACTTAATTAGCCTGTGAGTTATAACACGAAATTTGTATGAGTTTGTTTTTATTTTTTAGACTTAAACGACGTGGAGAACTGATTAAGCTTTTGATAAAATGATAGCTTTAGAGAGTAATTATTCCTTCTGACTGCGATATACCGACTTCTTTGATACGCAATCCCACTAAAAATAAGAGAAATTTCAAATACTTTTACGATGTTAGCTTACTTTTAAAACTGCAGTACTTATACAATATGATTTTCCTTAATTAGCTTGTGAGTTATAACACGGAATTTACATGAATTTTGTTTTCATTTTTTTAAACTTAAACGACGTGGAGAACTTATTAAGCTTTTGATAAAGTGATAATACAACGCCACGCAAAACAATGTTGATAATATCAGAGTCGTATATTCTTACTATTTAGACATTTTGTATCTTCAATTCCTTTTTTAAAAATCATACAGTTTATTTCTATGTTTCATGAAAAAAATTCTAGGTTAGTTATCACTCAATTAAGACCTCTGTGATCAAACATTACTGTCAGTATAAGATTTTTTCAGAAACTCATTAAAATTATCGATTATATTTTAGTATATTCTTAACTGCGGACAAATTTCTCTCAGTAATGTATCTCAAAGTACATTCATTAAATTATATAACTTTGAATAAACAAGAGATAAACACTGCTCTCTAACAAAAAGATATAATTAGCTTAAAAGTTTCATTTACTGGGGAATTTTATTTTCCTTCCCAAAAATGTTCGCCAAAAAAAAAATAAGTTAGGATAGCACAAAAAATTAAAAATTCTATAAAAATGCTTTTTTATTCATCAGTGTTTTCACTTTATGATTAACTTTAATATCATACAAATAGCGGTGTAAAAGAAATAATTACATGAATTAATTACCTGAGTTATTAACTATATTCACGAATTTCAGAAGCAATTCCGCTTTGTTCCTTAGAGGAAGAATAGGAAATTGTTGGACTTTTAGCTAAGTTAAGCAAAAATAATAACCATAAACTTTGGCCAATTTAGCCTTTCTCGCTTATGGTGTAGGCCGTTCTCCAGAACTGCTGTTGAGGATGAAAGCTGAATTTGTGGCCCGAAATACGATGACTAGAGTTTAATTTACTGTTATTTGTAGTGATATTTTAAGAATTTCTAATACCTGACTTGTTCACTAGTTTTGGTGCTTGTACTTCCAATGATATAGTTAGTTTAATTTCAAAAGTTGTACAGTTATCATAAGAATCATCAAAATAAACATTGTATTACTTTGTAAATAAAATTTGTAAATTATGTATTTAGATTATAACATTTAACATAGTGTGGAAGACGTTCACAGTGCTATTGTTTAACTTAAATCTAATAAATATTTCAAAAGATATACTTTATTTAAAATGCCAAACAGTTAAATGAATTAGGTTTATTTTAACCCACATTAAAACTAGATTTCCAAACACTTTTTCTCTGTAAACACCTGACAAAAGTATCTTAAAATAAATACCTTAAAATATTTCAAGTATTCTAGTGCGTTCCAAATACTTTCCGTTAGAAATTCAAGAGAAAATCTTATAAATCTTCTAAGCTCAAGTGAGAATTACTCTCTTTTTGAATTACAGTCATTTCTACGAATTACTGCGATTGTTTCTGTGAACTTACTGATAACAATCACCAGCAGCCGCTGTTGAAATTGCAATTCTGTGGCCATTTGCATATCATACCATCTAATTTACAGACAAATCACAATCTACCCTCTGCGAACTGCTTTTCTCAATCCTAATGACTATGAAACTGACACTCAATTAGATATGCATCCAGGTATTTTACTCCGTTTTATTGCTTCTAACTGTAAGAAATTAGGTAACACAGATATTTAAACAACAAAGAGAGGATATCCAAGGAATTGAGTTAAAAATATCTTAAAGATACTGACTCTGTATTATTGCATTGTATTTAGCAAGACTACGGTTGCTGAGACTTTATAATATAGGAAACAGAGGCAATGCATGGCAGTTTCAAGGAAATACTGTTTTAACAGAACTGAATAGACTTTTCTTAATATAAATAATATGAGAAAAGGAGTTTAAAGTTTAGAGAAGCATTATTCAGACTGACTCCCTAGTTTTTGTTCATGATATTTAGATCATAAAAAATAGCGTATTTCCTAGAAATATTGTAATATATTCATTATATTACAATATATAATGAAATATATACGTCATTATACGTTGTAATACGTAATGCGTATATACGTGATACGTAATACGTAATACGAATAGATAATACGAATACGTAATACGTAATACGTAATACGAATAGATAATACGAATACGTAATACGTAATACGTAATACGAATAGATAATACGAATACGTAATACGAATTAGATAATACGAATAGATAACACGAATTCGTAATACGAATGCGTAATAATATACGTAATACGTAATGCGTATATCGTATATACGTAAATATACACATCGTGATTATATACGTCATTTATTTTTTAAAAATATTTTTTTAATATTTTTATTTATTAAGAGGGGACAACTATGAGAAGATAGATTAAGAATATTTTCTTCTTGCCCTTAAGCATTCTTATATAAAAAGTGTTATTTCCCTTATCATGAAAACTGTCTACTTATTCATTATGTTGAAAACTTGAGTATCAATAACTTATGTCATAATTTATGTACAATGTTCAGCATATCTTACTCAAACTATTATGGCAAGATGAGCTCACTCATATTTTATTTTATTTTGAGTTCAATTCTGTTTTTCATTCGCTATCATTATGTTAACAATACTTGCTGGATATTACTGAGATGGTCATAACGTTGCCCCATCACACGAGCTATAAGAAAAGCAGATAGAAGAGAATGGTAAGAAAGTTAGAAAAAACATAAGACAAACAGTCCAGCTGGCTACATTTGTTAAATTCAAAAGAGATTGGTTAGTTTGATTAATCGGCTATTTGTGATTGTAAGTTCAGTTGAGGTAAGTTCGTTGGATTAGGTTGAAATAAAGTGGGAACGTTGTTGGGAAAATTCTTTGCGTAACTGAGATCTTGAAGAGCCAATTTAATATGAGTTGTGTCACCTCCCAAATGCACGAAACGGGACCCGTCGCGGCTACATTGTGGCCATCCGGGTTTGGATTCCCGTCCGTGGGTATAGACCGCAGATGGCGGCTACTCCGCGCACGATCCCAGACCAGTCCCCTGCCCCCAAGCAACACCCACACAGGACGGCAAGTCGGATACGTGACCCGCCCAAATGTACTGGCTGAATCTCCTGGGAAGAGGTGAGAGAAACCAATTAGGTCGGCCTGAAGAACTACAATTTGGAAGAACCGGAGGAGGGCATAGTGCCAAAATGGATGTTCACGGGCCAAGAAAACAAGGCTTCCCAACGAATCACAATTAGTGTGGGGGTGGAGCGAAAAGCGCGGCCAGGAAGAAGACAAAGCAAAAGTGAATTTTGCGGTATCGCTGCGGAGACTATTCGGTTGCCGACTTGGCTGAAAGGGAAGTTCTGGTCAATTTTGGAGGCGACAGCGCTTTCTCTGGGCCCGTTTCTCGCATACTCACATATGTAATCGACGCGAGACGTGGCCCACCCCTGCGTAAATTCCCCGTAAAGCGGCTTGCTCAAAACTCCTTCGGACTATCGCTATTGTGATCTGGAAAAAAAATCAGATCATTAAACCTGACAAAAAAGTTAAGGGGGTGACTAATAAAATAAACAAAAATAATCAAAACGAAAATGAACCGTACCAAGTTACTGACGACGGGATAAGCCCATGCGATTTCACGCAAATACGTGCCACTTCACTTATCATAGCAGATCCTAACAAGTTAACTCTACCATGCCCGCTTTGATCGGGGCTGAGCCCTTTCCGCCGACGGGGAATCCTAACTGCCAATAGACCGTTCTAGACCAGGTAGAGCTAAAGAAACCCAAATTTTGTCGATGAGCTCAAGCTAAAATACTAAGCTGGGGACTGAAAAAAAAGATGAACCCCCCTCCCCCAACTAAGGGAAGTTGGCGAATTCGATGCTTACGCTCAATCCGGAGACGTCTTCCCACCCTTACCCCTACTATAGTTACCTACCTTAGTGGGTTCTTGTGGATCCTCTGAAGATTAAATTGAAAACGTCTTCTTTGCTGCTTGTTGTGTGCTCTCCCGGGAGGGAAACTATCAAGTCCGCTAGCTGTTTTGTTTCTCCGAGCCAAAGGCCTCTCCGGGAGAGCCGGCTGTACCCTTGTCGTCTTCTTTCTGTTGCCGTGGTCCAGGCTGTGCACCGTAGACGCTAACCAGTCCTCTTTGTGCTGGCACAATTACTTCTTCTTACTTGGCATGGTACTTCCTACATCACTTGGAGAAAAGGTAGGGGGCCCTGCGGTTCGTATGGATACATACGAACAGTATTTTTATAAGAGGACAGAAGAAGTGAGCAGAAGTAGGATAGTAATTTAGAGAGAAAGTTAGCGATGTGTTAGTAGGGCAACTTGGGGGCCTAATTGTTAGTTATTAGTAACAATGATAATGAAACGTAGAACCTGGAGCAACGAAAGAAGGGTTGTGTTTTGTACTGTGTAAGTGTTTAGGAGCGTGTTATGTTGTTGTGGTGTTTTTAGTGTCGAAATCATTTATATTGTCTATGTTTTGGAACAGCCAGTGCATAATTTTCCTTGCTTTTAGTTTAACCCATTTGTTATCTACTTGTTGTTTGAACCAGATATTATAATTAAACTGTGTTGGATTTATTACGTAAGGGCACTTAAAGAGGGGGCATTTTATTAAGAAGTGTAACCAGTCACCCCTCTCGGCGCAAGCGCATAGGTCGGTGTGCCAAATTTTGAACCTATGCAGGTAAAACGGGAAGTTACCGTGAGCTGTGTATAGTTGGACTAGGCTCCTGTCGCATACTAGCCTATCTAATCTGTCTCCCGGTGCTGCTATTTTGCCAAATGTACTGGCATTCTTCCATAATGGCTGTTTTTAGTCTTTTCTTTAGCAACCAGCGTGGCCAAGGGATTTTTGTTATTGTCTGGGACTGGGAATTAACCGGAAATTTGGCTAGCTCGACGGCACGTTCGTTGCCTTTGATACCAATATGTGTTTTTACCCACTTTATATTGAATTTGCCGTCCGATTACCTAATCAAGTCATGGAGATCCGCAAGGTGTGGGTTTGTTGAGAAGGGCTTATTGATTGCCTGGATTGATGAGCGACTGTCGGATAATATTCTAAAGGGTTCGTTTTGGGTTTGAGACCCCATGGTTGCATAAATAATGGCGTGAAGCTCAGCTTGGAATACGCTACTGTCGCTGGCCAAGTGGACTGACCAGGTGTGAACTTTTTGGTCGTCCCGGTAGGCTACAAAGGCTGCGCCTGTGCCCAAATCCGTTTTCGACCCGTCGGTGAAGATTTCTAATTTCCTGGATATGGGGGACTCCTCCACCAGTACTGATTTTGCCAGATGGGTATGCCAAATATTAATATCTTTAGGTATTCTTCCGCGTCGTATGTTACACCGAATAGATCCTGCTTCACACCTAGCCTGCTTACGAGACCTAGCACATGCCTCGTATTTTACCGTGAGTGAATGGGTGGATGCCTGAAGGACGTGCAGAGATGAGGTTGGGGAAGTGCGGTTGGCCTTGGTGATTGCCAAGACGAAGTGTCGCTGACATTTGTCTAGCTGTTCTTCGCACACTTTTCTAAGCGTGAGTCCCAGATTGGAGCCCCCGTATGTTAAGATTTTCTCTGCGACCGTTGTGTAGCAAATTTGGATTAGTTTTGGGTGAACACCCCAGCGCTTGTTGGCGAGTTTCCCTAGAAAATTAAATTGCGTTTCCTTGACCTTGTTGAACTTATGTCTTGCAGGTTGTGTGTACCAATTGTGTGAGCCGGTGTCGTGTTAGCTTCCCAAGTATTTAATGGGTCTACCGATTGGAGGGTTCTTATTCTTAACTTTTGATGCCTTTCTATTTTATCTTTTTTGAGTAGTCCTTGAACTCCTGGGTCCGAGCCGGTTATAATACATGATTTGAGTTTTGTCCCAGTTAAAGTTTAACTTATGTGTTCTTCTCCACCCAACGATTTGAATTTGCCTAGGGAATCGTACATGTTTTTTGTTAGCGTTTGCTTATCCGGGCCCTTTATAGCTAGAAGAAAGTCATCCGCGAAAGCTTGTATTCTGGTGTGGTTGGGCCAGGGCTGCGACAAGGCTGTGTCCGCCACTATGGTCCATAGTAGGGGACCCAAACAGCTGCCTTGCGGACAACCCCCGAAGGTTTGTTTTGCTGTTTTGATGCCATTCTCCTCCAGAGTCACACATCTGTTACTCAAGAAGGAGGAGAGTGTGGGTCCTGGGTACTCTGATCATGGTGCCGCTATTATTCTATCCAGGATATACTTCCAGCGCAGATTGTCGAAAGCTCCGGAGATATCTATTGAAACTATTGCCGTTAGGTCCCTTTTTGTCATCTTCCTGAAGGGTCTGTAGGATATTGTAGAGGGCATGTTCAGTCAACTTCCAGCTCTTGAAGTCATATTGGTTTTCCTGCAAAAGCCTTCCGTGTGAAATTCATGGGATATCCTCCCATGAATAATTCTCTCTAATAATTTTCCTAACGTCGGAAGGAGGCAAATGGGCCGGTTTGACTTTGGATTGTTGAGAGGCTTCCCATGTTTTGGAAAAAGTACTACTACTGATTTTTTGAGTGGGGATGGAAAGTGCCTTAATTCTAGACATTGTTCAGGGTATCTATAATCAGTTTGGGGTTTCCTTCATATATAGTTTAGGAGCTTATAGTCTATTAAATCATAGCCCGAAGCTTTCCGCGTTTTCGACAAGCTTAAGATTCTAATTACTTCGGGGGGTGTTACCGGAGGGAAGGAGAGTGTATTTGGGTCTTTTTTGTTTTCCTTATCAGTTATGAATAGCGATTTTAAGAATCTTTCCTGTACGTTTTTAACTGTCAATCGCGTGTTTGCATCTAAGATATTCACCAAAACACTGGGTTTCACGTATTTATTAGTGGCCATTTTGAAAATTTTGCCATAGGGGGTCCGATGCAGAGGTACAGAAGTCCTGTCACACCCTCGCCCTCATTTTTACTATCTGTCTTTTATATTGCGACTCGACGATACGAGTTGTTTCACCTCTAATTTTTTCAAGGTATCTCCAGGGGATTAGAGAACTCCCAAGGACTAAGTTAGGCAGAAATAACACCGAACATCATAGTAGGAATGTACATAAGTTTTATTTTTTTCAGTGAATCATGAGAACTAATTTACTCAGAAACTAAATGCTTCATTATTTTTTCTTCATACAGTTGTTGTCTTTCAACATCTTGCTCTGAACATGTTTGCGTTTAACTCTCCATAACAAAAGATGACCTTAGGACTTCAAACCAACCGACTGAATATGTTCGCAACAGTTTAATCAGTTTCATTGAAAAGTATGATAGATAGGTATCATAATTTGTTACTTCCAATAAAAGATACTAAAATATCTAAGCTATTAATCAATGTATTACTTCAGAGATATGATTAGTGTTCTTAAATCTAAAATTATCTTGATTTAAACAAAAATAACATTCAACTCTATCAAAGTCAACAGCAATCTATATACAATTATCTGTACGTTTAGTGTCTTCAATAAGAGGTTTTTATTTTCAAAAATAAAGTGTATCACTGATGTGTACAGAAATAATCTTGAGGCAGAAACAACATATATATCTTGTGTGTTCAAGACTTGTCTTGATGGAAAATCAATCTTGATTAGGATCCCCTCACTTTGAATCCAGCAATTGTGTCATACAGTAAAATGTAGTGTGTAAATGCTCTTTGTGTTCTTCAGGGATAATTGTTATTTTTTCGTTTCCGTAGGCAAATTTCTAAACCATCGTAAGATTTTAATTGAAAGTGAAGTTATATGATAAAAAAACACAGCTTCTTAAAATCCTAGTAATAATTAATTAGTTGCTAATCTGAACTTCCATTGTGCATTTTAAGAAATTGTGGGTTTGGTATTAGCTTCCTCCATAAGTTTCATGTAAGTAATGTCAAATGACTGCATTTATACTTTATTTAGCTCATCTTAACTTTCCTTTATAAATATTTTTTAGGACTAGGAAAAAACTATTTAATTTTCCCGCATACTAAACGCATTGCTAGAGTAAAACTGCGGGCTTTTTGCGCGTAAGGAGTTGGATTTATACAGACATTTCATGGTGGTTAATTTGAAAAGTATGCTGAATACGATACACACATCTTCAAAGAAAGTCATTAATGGTAACTGAAAACGTAATGACAATCAGAAAACTGTCGTGAAGATAGATATGAAAGCAATCTAGCTCTAGAATCTAGATTCAGACATGCATTTGTGCCTTATTAATAAAATAAAATCCCATTTAACTACGGACAGTTGACAAGATAACAAACATTTCTCTTGTAACAGGAACTAATAAAATTTCCCCAGTTCACTCCTGATTATCTTAGTAAATCAGTGCTAAAGAGATACAAAAATGGAAAATTTTCAATTTAAAAAACTACTATTTATTGAAGTTATTATATTATATTTATAGATATTACATTTCTTGAAGATATTATAATTGTTTATTGAAGATATATTTATTTTTAAATATTGATTTATTCCTTATAGATCGATACTAAACAATATGAAGAATATGGAATATGAAGGCATACAAAAATGGAAAATTTTCAGTTTTAAAAAAATACTATTTATTGAAGATATTATTTTTATTTCATTTATAATTTAATCCAAGTAACTGTAGACATTTTTTGTTGCAATTTTAAAAGGGAATTATTTCATATTAATATAGCCTAGAAAACCAATAAATTTTAAAAATATGGAAATTAAAATGGAGCACACATAATCTGTATTAAGTAGCTCTTTTCTTTATTTCTCTGTGTTTTGCATAAAAATAGTTTTAATATAATTTTTGAAAAAAAATTTTTTATTATTTTAAATTTAATTTAAATTTTTTAGCCTAAATTTCGTTTCTGTTTTTTCTTTAGTCCAAGAATATATAAATAACGTTTTCTTTCTTTTCGTTAAAAAGCTTCCTTAAATTTTGTTCCATTCTGTGGATTATATTTTCAAATTTCTATATTACTTTAAGCACTAAAGCATTCATTCCCTATCATTAAACTTTAATTCCATTACTCAAGTTTTATACTTAAAGAATTAGAGTCTATTATAATATTGCTTTCGGTTCGTAATATACTTTTATATAATGCCTAAAGGCAACAAATATGCGTTACTGAATTATACTTCCGTAATGACTAAACTTGAATATTAAAAAGAAATAAAACAAGTTTTTATGCACAAAAGAATTATACAGAACAAAATACGTATTCTTTGAGGAAATATGCTTAAGCACAGTCTCAGGCGGCTTGTGCAATTTAAAGTGATCCCCAGAGATTACATGACGAAATAAACAGAATGCACTAGAGACGTGTGAGGCGAATAGAATCAGAATTGTACATTAAATAAACGAGATCATGCTAGAGAAGAAATATATATGTTTTAAAGGGAAATAAATTCTTTGTATTTATTCCATTAAATTAATAGCACTGTTTCCAGTTTTGTCCAGACTCATTTTGTCAAAATTATAACGATATTTTTAAGAAATACAAGATGAATACGTGTACTTCGCTACGGTGTACATCAGATTAAATACAATGGCCAATGTATGCAATTAATGCCAATATATATATATATATATATATATGTCAGAACTTAAGTTGGGAAGGGAATAATCAATGTAAATTTAAGGGGGCTTCGAGTTTAAATTATTTTCAAGGCGCGGGAAAGCCAAAGTAATTCAGATTTCCAGACGCGCGAAAAATATAGTTGGTTTTTTCCCCGGCTTTGAGAGTGACTTTCGATTCGCAATGAAAGGAAATCACATAGAGAGAATTATTTTTAGAATCAAGTACAGGAGTTAGACACGAGGAGACCTTCGGGAGTCATTTTTGGGGCTCTGCGCATGTGCCGAGAGAGTACACGTGCAGAATTTGACCATGAGATGCAGAGCGAGGGAGAAATTGATTGAGGACAGACATATGCTTCGCCGCTTCTCTATCCTAAAATGGCAAATACTGAGTAAATTACCTTGGAGCCTTGGTATATACGAAAGGAATAAACGCCATGTTCTTGGATGTACGGATTCTCTGTGTTATTCTCCTTCCACTCGACACGCATATCGTCAAGAAGACTGCAATTAATACTGCAATGAGCGGACGTAGAACAACGCTTGACATATATATATATATATATATATATATATATAATATTATATATATATATTTATAATAAATACAACGATCAATGAATGCAATGTAAAAAGAAAATATTTATAAGAAAATCATAACGGATATTTTTTTATAGACAAAAATAATGTAGACGGAAATATTTAAATTAAAGCTAATAGAACATATTAGCTTTAGAAAAATTAATATTTAAAAATTCACCAAAAATCAGAAAATGGATGTAAAGATTCGAAAAATATTTCATTTTAAAGGAATTTTAATGGTCTTTCTCGTGGTATAAATTTTATAAACCTCGGACTATTATTTTAAATGCAAACTTCAAAGAATGTTACAAAAACAGCTTAAAAATTTAATTTTAAAAAATCTAAGAACAATTTTTCAAAAAACTATCTTAGTTCACCCCTACACTGTAAGAAGAATCGCCAGGCAAAATTTCAGCCCTTTAGGTCCAGCGGTTTGGTCTGTGCGTTGTCTGTCAGTCAGTCAGTCAATCAGTCAGTCAGTTTCGAAACTGTTATATATATAAATAGGTAATTTTTAAACAGTATCGAATAATAAAGTTTTTAATTGAAACTTTTTCAGTTTTTAAACTACTTTTAAATTCTGAATTAGTACGTTTTTTAAAAACTTTTATTTCATTGCATTTAAAACGCTATAATGCATTCTTTTCACATGGGAAGCAAATATAAACAGACATTGTTTTGAATAACTCGGTTCTCGCAGAATTAATTTAAATTCACACTTCGAAAACTTTGAGGCCAAAAGTAAGAGAAATTAAGACTGTAGAATGTTTAACTGCGGAAAAGTAACACCATATCCAACAAACAAACATTTAACTTAAATTTAGACTAGTTCATTAGAGAGTAGCACTTTAATACCTTTAGCAATTTTTTTTAATAATTTCTCTTAAAGTAATGCATTTACTTGTAATAAGTAACTCCTTGTAATATAACTGAGGAATATTAGAATGTGGAATGTTTCTGGAAAAAAAGCAGCAGTCATGAAATATGTTATACAAACTATTGTTAGGGATACGTAATTTTCGTATTTACGAAATAGATGCGTATAAATGCGAAATTTGCCGATATGAGGGAACAAATGGTAAAATTAATTTTTAGGTACTTTTCGGCAAAAACTCTGTGATAAACGGCTTTTTAAGCGAAATCAGGTAATAATAGTAATAATTTATTAACATAAATGCTTATCTAAAGCCATCAACGGTCTTTAACGGAGAGATCTCACCCTAAAAATTTGCTTATTACTTATTGCTAAAGACTTAAGGAAGAGAATTTGGAGACTACTACAATGTTAGCTTTTAACTAAGAATTTTGATACTTACATAACCAAGTAAGTAAAATTCTGATTTTTTTATTAAATGCAAAATTTTTTAAATTTATATATATAATATATATATATATATATGTATATATATATATATATATATATATATATATATATAAAATGCCTTAACTATGGGGAACAATCGTGGGAACATTAAACGGGGAGGTTTTGCTTAGAAAAATAGGAATTAGCAATTTAAAACTGTGAAATCACGAAATATCGGGGAGAGAAAAAGGGAGGTTTAAATAGCTAAAGTGATCAATAGAGGCCCACCACCTGACGGTCCAGTTAGAAAGAAATCATTTAGACGAGATATTCTAAAGTTAGATCAGGTCAGGTGATTTAATTACATAAGTAGAAGCTTCTAGAATTTACGAAAGTAAGTGTCAGCACATTTTTAGGCTGGAGTAAGACAAAAAACTGGGAGAAGTCGGCACAGATATCTGACGGGGAGAGGACGTAATGTCTCGAGAGAGGCCTGTATGGAGTGGTTTGAGTAATGTTGAAGCTCTGGATATAAATAATTAAAATAAACGAGTTTAAGTTATCTCTGTCGTCTCATCTACTCATTCGGACCACGATTGCCTTTCATTTAATAACGAAATGGATACGAAGCATGTCATATATATATATATATATATATATATATATATATATATGCGAATAAATCCGAAATTTTATAAATTTAATTTTTTTACGAAATTTCGACATTTTTTATGCGAAATGTTCGTATCCTTAACTATTATTACTCATTTGACTATTTAGAGTAGTTTATCCTAGGAGAGTAATATCTTTGAGATAACGGTCGGTTCATGACGGAAGGGCTAAGACGCTATATTCTAACTACTTAGCGTCTAATTATTAAATATTTCTAATTATTAAATATTAATAATTAGCGACTAATTATTAAATATTTCTATTTATCCTTATAGAAAAGGAAAATGTGTAAAATATGTTTATATAAATAACTAAAGATCTACAAGCTGTCATACAAAATGATTTATAATAAATTTAGATACCTAATTATATACCTATATTTACTTCGAAATTTTTCTAGAAGATTAGTGGTTCATGAACTTCTCTATCAAAATATTTATTAGGAAAAGTTATAAGATTCCTAAATGGTTTATTCAGACACTCACCAAATCATAATATTTACTACTAACATCAAATTATTAATGAAAGAGAATGATGCGGCATTTAAATTTGAACTTTTTCACAATAAAAATTAAGGAGTAATTTTTTTCATGATAAAGCTGTCCAGAAAGGGCATTATACTTATTTTTCAGATTTCATAGTCCTCTTCAAATGATTACTCAGGTTAGAGGAACTCCTTGAAAAGGATTGGTCTGTTGTTGCTGCTTATGCCACTTGACCGACAGCAACATCAGATCAAGTCCCGATGGCTATGGGCGATGAAGGTGCGGCTCCTGTTTTGACTGGCACCACAAGGGTCGGAGTCCCACTTGGCCAAAGGACTGTCCCATATTTTTGAACCGAGTCAAGTGACAAGACCAGAACACTTGACCCCGCACCTCCAAAGGTAATTTTGAGAACTTGAAGGACATTGTAGCACCAGCTGCCATTAGTGTACACGGCAGTGGAGTTTGTCAGCGACGAGCATCAAACCAGTGACTTTCATATCACTAGCACGCTGCCCTTGCCAACTGGGCTAGTGAGCCCATTAGATTGTCGCAGGATTTGTCTAGTCGTACTGGGATCATGTACAATGATTCTGCTCATCATAGTCTCCTCTCAGTTTCGTGGTCTCTGCTGTATAGCTACTCATTAATCGATATTTATACGAATTATGAAGAAAAGCAGATACGAGTTAAAGGCATCTCTTAACTATTGGAGTCCGTACACATATTGGAGACATTCGTAACAAAAATCAAGAAGTATGGGAAAAACAAGACCGACTTCCTTTACATATTTGATTTCTCCCCGGTATGTTTATGTCGTAACTGCCCTCTTTCAGTCATCAACAGAAAGGCGGAGCTCTCTTCGCTACGGTCATCGTCTACACCTGTATTACATTATCCTTTAAGTTTAGGTTCCCTTACTCTAAGATATCTTAAGTCCCCTCTGGTAGTTTGATATCAAAGTTCCATCCCCATTAATTTACTTATTTAAAAGAAGAATTTGTTTTAAGACAGATAATCCTTTTTCTCGTAATGAAAACGGCAACGTATATAAAACTTTATGCTAGGCCACCTAAATTTGTAGAATCCAGTAGTCATACAAACACTGAAGGAACAATGTAGAAAATTGTTAATATATTTTTTAAATAACGAACTGAAGTTACAATCCTTATGTGAATTCTCACTCATTATCCTGGCATAGCATTCACATCGATTACATTGCTAAATTACTTCAAAAAGTGGGATTCCTTATGAAAATGATATGATTTTAACTACGGTTCATATTTAATCAGCTTTATTCACTCTAAGAATATCTCAGGATGGCACAAACCAGTGTATCAAAAGTTTCAAACATTCAGGAAGAGGGGAGAGGAAAAACTTTTTGTTGTTGTTTGTTTTTAGACATTGATCCTGATAAGAAAAAGTTGTTTTGACGTCTAATCTACAATAGATCATGACTAAAACGGTATAATTTTAAAGACATTTTATAGAATTTATTGAAACTTAAGTACAGGTTTATATAACATTGTAATACTTCAAATCTAAAATAGAAAAGGCTGAGATCGTTAAAACCTTTACAGTATATGTTGGGAATAAAAAATTGATATTAAACAAAAACCTGTTTTCTTTGACACAATCGTAAACAATCCGTCTGATTTCAGAAACAACATATATATTTCTAACTAAGAAGTCATGCAAATCAATATTTGGAGGGCCCGGGATAGGCTAGTGGTAGCGATTCGTCTTTCGGTTCGGAGAGAGCTTGGATCGAATCCCGACAAGCGCTATTATATACCTCCGTGTCTAGGCAGGATATGGACACGTTAAATACATAGCCCGAAAAGTCCCTCTATGAGGTCAGAGAGGGTGGGAGAAGGTACGATCCCCCAGATGTCGCCCCTTAGGGTTCTTGGTCAAAATTGAGGTGACACCTCTCTAAATCGGACTGCGACCCTTGTGGTGCCATTTTAAACCGGACACACGCACCTCAACCCGCTAGCATATATGGACCTGGTGTGGAATAATTCCTGCCAGTGGGCATTAGAAACAACAAAAAAACATTAAATGAATATATATTTATATATCTTTCTCCGCTTATGCATCAATTAATTGGATTGGCGTAGAATGTTGAAGTGAAAATAACCTCCAATAATCTGTCATTACAATTGGAAATGAAACACTTCAAATTTCAAGCTAAATGTTTAAATCGCTCCATGTGTGACTGATCTACTGATTACTTCAGTAGATCATTTCAGTTGTACTTTCTGAGAGATTTGTTATTCTAAGAGACAAAGCATGAAATTAATGAGCCAAGATCCTAAAATTAGTAGTTTTTTACCTTACTTTATACCTATGGTGCCCGGTATAAGTCAAAAATGGTAAATTTAGATATTTCCTGCATTGATAAAAAAATCTTTTGACTTCTATAAAAGGCTTAAATCTATCAATTTTGTATACAAAAGTACATTTCTTTGTACAAAAGACTGAAGTCGAGATTATTGTTCTGTAATTGGTATAAAAGCCAATAACTTGGTATATTCAAATCACTATTTTTGACTTAAACCCTTCATACTGTGCACCATAGATGTACTATAACGCATATACACTGGTTAGAAAAAATTTAGGAAAAGTCACAAAAATAGAGATTACTGAAAAAGTTACGCGTAGAATTTAGTGAAACTTATACACATTATACAACACATAGGTAGGTATAAAATAGCATAAAAAGAAATCACCAGACAATTATGGTGTTATAGAAACTAGCATATGTATACAATGAACAAATTGGATGAGTCAGTTTGGTATAGGAAAGATACATTTAATATGGCGTTTGATCCCCCCGAGAAGCAATACAGCACATACAGCGATGTGTGATGCTGTCAATTATGCGGTCTATGAGTTCGGTAGGAAGTGAGAGCCATTGCTCTTGCAAAGCAGTTGAAAGCGTGGCTAGGGTCCTAGGACGAGGATTGAGAGCAGCTATTCGTCGTCCTAAAGCTTCCCAAACATGCTCGATAGGTTTCAGGTCCGGTGATCGAGCTGGCGACTCCATGCGCTGAATTTTTTCCTGCTCAAGATAAACATCCACGTTGCGAGCCCTGTGCGGTCTCGCGTTATCGCCCTGCAGCACGAAAGCATCACCTATTGCCCTGGCAGAAGGGCGCACATAAGCATCAAGGATGTCATCTCTATAGGTGTGAGCATTCACATTTCCACGGGGAAAGACATGGAGGTCTGTGCGTCCACCCAAAGAGATACCACCTCAAACACAGACACAACCTGGTAAGTATGCATTTCTTTCACGGATGTGTGATGGATGAAAACGAGTTCCAGATTATCTCCAAATCAAATCCTTCTATCGCTTTGAAGGCTAAACCTGGACTCATCCGTAAAGAGAACAGCCCTCCATTGGTCACGCGTCCAGTGGACATGTTGACGTGCCAACTGTAAACGCTCCCGCCTTTGGCGTGACGTGAGAGAGAAGCAAATGGGTGGTCGCCTCGCAAAAAGACCCCCTTCGTGAAGCCTTTTACGCTCGATAGACGTTGATACCAACCTTCCAGAGCTTGCAGCGAGGGAGGATCTGCAGACGGAACTTGCAGATGGAGTTGCGGTTCTATTCCTTCATGCGCATAATGACAAATATCGGTCATTGGCACTCGTCGTATCGTATGGCCGTCCTTGGCTGAACCTCCTGGATGCCGAATCCGTGGTTAGAAATTGTTGCCAAAATCTATGAACCCCAGACGGACTCACATTTAGCCATCTGGCCACTTTTGTCTGACTTTGTCCTGCCTCTAGTCTCCCAATAGCTCGCTATCGCAGTTCTTCGGTCAAATGATACCTGGAGGTCATTGTTACAATTTGGCTATGTCAGATGTCTAATCTCAGCCTCACAGATACAATTGCCGCCTTGCTCTGAGACATGCACTTTTATGCTCCTCGCAAATGACGTATTCCGACTGCAGCGCCACTATTTTGCATAATGTAGTATTGTTCAGCACCTTTTACTTAACAACATATTCAAATTTTAAATGGATTGGTTTTTGAACTTGTTATCCCTCTTTTTGTGATTTTTCCTTAATTTTTCATAACTAGTGTATATAGTGTTTAGTGTTACTATGGAATTGACTTGATCGCTCATCGTGGTATCAGATGGTCAGAAGTAGAATACCTAAAAGACGGATTTATAAGTTTCTTGAATACTGGTTTACTGAACGAAAAATTTCATGGCCATTTTCTCTAATTTTTGTTATCACATTACTAACATAGTTCAGCTGCTAAGTCCGTAAATGAGGTTTTGCTTAGGGTGAATTGAAAAAATATCGCAAAATGCTGTTTCAATTTGTTATTAGAAAAAAAGTAAATTGTTGCTTATATCTATGAGATGATTAAATTTAAAGTATATGAACTTCATCTTGAAGTTTTAGCTCAAATAGTACAAGGTTTTATGCTTATAATTGTATTATTGATTCAGCACACATTCGAAAGTTGTAGTCTTATAAATTTTAAATATAATAGCTCTTTAAATCACTTCACAAATGCTGGTTGAATATTTTTTGTTAGTATTTGTATTAAAGGTTTGAAAACAAATACTAAAATAAAAAGTGCCCTCTTCGAATAATCTTATTTTAAAGATTTCTTTTTTTCATAAATTAGTGTGTTTAAAAGACTGTTTGAGTTTTTCTGTTACACAATAACATATTGAAAAGGAAAAAAGGGTACAAAATGCAATACAGCAATTTTGTAAAAATTTAAATGTTTTACTCAGTAAAGTAATCTCACGAATATATGACAGCATTGTTAGCCTTTCTAAATGCATCAGATTTTCAAAGTTTACCAGATATAATTTTCTAAAACTGTATATATTCCCACTTGAGAGAATTTGAGTTTCTCTCATTGCTTTAAATACGTTTGTAGAATTTTGCTATTTTCAACACAAAAGAGTAAAACACATAAGATCCTCAGATATAACACAAACGAGTGAAAATATAAAAATATATTATAGTTAAGTGAAATCATCTCTTTTCTAGGAATTTCTCTGTCTACCTAACATAATATTTTCCCCGAAGTATCTTCTGTAATATTCACAAAATGCTTAATATGTAGAGCCTAAGGGAGATGTAATGAAATAATCCCGCAGAGAAATGAATTGTACTAAAATATTCTGTAGTTAGAATAAATCTGTAGTATAATAAAGTGAGAAATTTACTCTCCACATTTAAATAACTTAAAACTTATAAGACAGAGAATATATATATATATATATATATATATATATATATATATATATATATATATATATATGTATGTATGTATGTATATGTATATATATAAACAGGAAAACCAACGTAAATAAAGCACAAATAGCAATAAGATGCAATTATTTTGCATACGGCCGTTTCAAAGGTACAAAGGAGCTTCTTCATCAGTGCAACGAACTTAGTGGCAGCTCAAAAATCTGAAGACTAAGCGACCAGACCAGTGCACACGCACTTAAATAACCCGCGGGTGCCGAGCGCCAAAGACAGGAAGCAGCGAAGAGACCAAAATAGGGCAAGAAGCGCCGTCCAGTGGCAAAAAGAGGGGGGGAAATTGAAAAAATGAAGAAACAGGCCAACACAGCTAAATAAACCCTTTCTACAATTGAGGAAAAACAGGGGTGCTTGACAAATCATTAACCAAAGAACCCGAATTTTTAAAAATGTGATAAGCTTCCCTGAAATCAAGATCGGCAAGCGAGCGACATTTCTGAATAATGGAGGCAGAAGAAAAGTCAAATCGATGATTTAAAGTCCAGGCGTGTTGAGCAATGGACGAGCGATTTAACTCTTGCTTTTTAACATAACTCTCGTGTCCCTTGAAACGGAATTTAAGAGCAGGTTTGGTTTGACCAATATAAGAAAGGCCACACTGCAAGAAACCCGGTAGATACCCCAGCTATTTAAGCGATCAATGGGGTGTTTGAGATCCGAAAAAGATATTTTGTTGACTGGAGAGAAAATAATCTTAATTTCAAATATTTAAGAATTTTAGCGATTTGATCTTGGGAAAGAAGGGCAAAACCACCGACAGGCTCGGCTTTGAAATACACCTTTTTTGGACCGGTTTAGACAATTTCTTATAAATGGAATCAACGATATTAGAGGCATAGCCGCGGTCAAGGGCGACCGCCCTACGATAATCAAACTCGGAGCACAATAGTTCATGAGTGGAGCAAATGTTCAACGCCCGATGGACAAACATGTTGAAACAGGCAATTTTTTGACTGGGAGGATGCGCAGAAAGCCTATGTGGGGGAAGAGACACGGCAAAAGGCTTGCGGAAGACAGCAGTCTGAAAAACCTCGTCACTGCGGATAACAAACACATCCAAGAAAGGTAAACGATTATTACACTCTTCCTCACACGTAAATTGAATACAAGGATCAATAGAATTCATGACAGAGAGCACGCGATCGGTGTCGGAGTTATAGTTATAATGTGTCCAATAAGACAAAACAGTCATCAACATAGCAAACATAGAAAGGAAACTTTAATTTGTCAAATAGTTTAACCTCAAAATAATGCATATAGATGTCACTCAAGATGGAACTAAGAGGATTACCCATAGCGAGACCATTAGAACGATTTTTAATTTCAACGATTTTTAATTTACGATTCCGCCACAGAACTAGTCAAGGTATCCCATAGGGGGGGGGGGGTACTTAGTCCTTCTATGTTTTCTATGTACGTGTCAGGGGTGGAGCGCTTGGCTTACCCTGATATTCCCATTGGTCTTTTTACCGATGACATCATTATCGGGCATTGTGCCAACACTGTGAAAAAATTGATAATACATTAATTGACTTTCTTATCGAGTTAAATGGATTTGCTAATGTACTCAAATTATGGTCTAATGCATCAAAGTCTCTGGTAAGTTTTTTTCAGTATTAACAGGTGCCTTTATAGTTATGAACCTGCAATTCTCCTCAAAGATCAACTATTGAAGTGTGAGAGGTATCCAACCTACCTGGGCTTTACTTTAGACCCAGAAACAAATTGTAAAAAAACACATTGAGAAGAATGTTGTAAAAGGCCAAAATAGGCTGCAAACCTTAAAATATATATCTCATAGGAACAAGAGTGCTGATACCAGCACCCTAGATCCAACTACATAGCCCTCATTCGACCTGTTATTGAATACGGTTATCAAATTTACCAGAGGGTAGCCAAATCTAACTTGAAGAAACTTGACAGAAATCGAATTGGTGCAACGAAAATCATAAGTGTATTGCGTAATATCTTCCCAAACGATATTGCTCTTTTTAAAGCTAATCTAATTCCCTTTGTTTCCAGGAACCTAATTAACTCAGCCAAATATGTGAATAAAAAGTCTTGACTCACAGAATCAAACCTCAAGTTCTATTTCTAATTTGACCAACAACCAGTTTCAAAAGTAATAGCCCATTGGGCTTTTCCCAGAAGCGAGGATTTTCGGATCTCAATGTCGAATGGGATTTTCTCGACATCTCAACAGTTGTTTAGAGCCAACAGTTTCTTTGCCACATGTTACCTATAATAAAATCTCAAATTTCCGTCAAATAAAGATCTACAACACCCCGATTTACAAAAGAAATTGACTCTTGAAGTCATCTATAATATTCCAACTCATGCAATTCAAATATATACGGATAGGAGCCAGCATTAGTCGTGCTGTACAGGCAGCGGCATGTTCATCAAGGATTCAAATGTCAGGGTCAAACTTAGAAATTCTAATAATAGCTCAGTTTTGGATCAGAGCTGATGGCCATTAAATATTCTAAATCATCTCAATTTAAAAATATTTGGATCTTAAGAGACAGCAAGAGTGCTATTCAACAATTAATGAACTGGCCGCTTATAACTACTAAAACTAGTACCGACATTCTCCTATTTTCTCGCATGGCGGACTTTAAATCAATAACTTTTCATTGGACCCCGTCACTTGTGGGGTTTTTCTGCAACGATCAAGCCAACATACTAGCAAATATAGGCTGTTTAGAGGATTCTCCCCTGTTTAAATTTCTAACTGTTTCGGAAGTTCAATCCGTTTCTAAGACCAGGCTATACAGTTTTTGGAAAGAGCCTCCTGATCATCACTGGTATCCTGAAAAGCGCCCTGGTCAGACCATGCTTTTAAATGGTCTGTGATCAATTCAGACTGTCCTGGCTCGTTTACAGAATGGCCATACAAATAGTGTGCGCTTTGAGAATTCTACAGAAACAAAGGTCTTTCCCCTTTGTCCCTGTTCTTCTACTCCCACGATCCCTATCCACATTGGGGACTGTTTGGGAATCCCCGTCAGTATGCTTGCAAGAGGATCAGGATGCTCCTGCCTCTCATTTTCACATTTGGCAGAGTCTCATGGACCTGGTATAGCATTTTCTAGGCCAGGGGGGTTTAGTAACAATAATTTTATATATATATATATACTTACATATATATATATATATATATATATATATATATATATATATATATATATATATACTTATATATATATATATATACTTATATATATATCAAGGTTTTAAAAGGCTAGGATAAGTTAAGGGAGCTAAATGGTTGTTTTCAGAGAAAATTTGATTAAAAGAGTTAAACGTGGGGACTTTCAGGTAAATAAGAATAGTTTGCAAAGGAATTCGATAAATGACTGCATTGCTGAATACTAATCAAGTATGAGTTATATCGCCATCGGACCATCGACTGCAAGAAATCGGAATAAGTTGACGAACTGACGATATAGTGAAGGGCGTTAATTGAACCCTGTTAAGTATATATATATAAATATATATATATATATATATATATATATATATATATATATATATACTATACATACAGTGGACGCTCGTTAATTCGAACTCAAAGGTTCTCAGAAAAAAGTTCGTATTATCCGAAGTTCGAATTATCCGATGTTAAGAGAATATATATAACTTTAAATGTCTATCACTGAAGAAGAAAAATCTCCTAGTATGTATAACCCCAGAAAATATATTATACTATGTTATCTAAAATTAAACATATTAAAAAGCAATACAGACTTACCTTAATCATAAATAGAAGCAGAAGATATGCAGTAGAAAGTAAACTTTAATTAAAAGTATGAATTACACTTCGGGGAAAAACTGTAAAATGGATGTTTGGTTCTGTTTATGATATCTACATTGTTCAGTCCGCTTCACGATTTGAAGTAAACATTTCAATTCATTTTCAGAGGAAGGTTCCATCTGAATAAATGCTTTCAGAGTTTTAATAGAGTCCATTATGGCTTTGTCCATTATGGCCACATTAAAAATATCTTTCGGCAGGTAAGTAGAGAAAAGCCCTGGCAGTTTCCTACCGAAATTAGTGCATACGTCTTCGTTTACATCAGATCTTTGGCCACATACAGTTTGATAAGAAATATTGTGCCTTGACTTAAATCAAGAAAACCATCCATCACTGCATTTAAAATCTTCAATACCCATTCGACTTGCCAATTCATCAGTCTTCGTCAGTACTAGGGGTCCATTTTTCGGAAAATTTCGAGATCTAACATCCTGGAACCATAGCAGTAGAGCTTTTTCTAGATCTTCTTGGGACGCATTTCTCATGAGTTTCCATCCTCTAGCAAATTTTGATTTTTCCGATGAATCTAAAATGGACTCCTTGTTTTTCAAATTAGTTCACAAGGCATTTTTTTAAATTCCATAGTCAGCTGCTAACTTTGTTTTACATTCGCCATTCTCTACTTTCTTTAAAATTTCTGCCTTTGTCTCCAAGGTTAGGTTATTGTACTTTCCACGTGTATACATCCTGAATTTTTATACGTTCACACCACACAACGAGGAAGAAAAACTAGACCACATTTACTTGTCTGCACTGGAGGTATAACTGACGCAGCTCCCTAGAATCTGTAGTAAAGACTGGTTTTTCTGAAATTCTTAAAAAATTCGATACAAATAATGGAAAATTGCTTTTTCCGTTTAGCACTAATAAGAAGGACAATAGCTACTAACGTTAAGAGGACATGCAATATTCTAGGAATGCAGGCATGTGCCTTTTTACACAGAAAAGAAATACAGATGATTTTGACACACAAAATAATAAATACAGTGTGTAATTTCTCTATTAAACGAGGAAAAAGAATTTTTTTGTCAAATTTTTAGTTCGAATTAACCGAAGTGATAAAAATTTAGTTCGAATTAATGAGATATTTTTAACATTAATTCCAATACAAGTTTTTGGGGGCCTTTGGATTAGTTCGAATTAACCGAAAGTTCGATTTAACCAAGTTCGAATTAACGAGCGTCCACTGTATATATATATATATATATATATATATATATATATATATATATATATACAGAGAGAAATGTGTGCGTGTGTGCATTTAAAATCTTAATTATTAGAAATTTGATATGATGATATGGAGAGGTGAGATAATTAACTCGAAGTATTTACTCGACTGACACTTGAAAGAGTTTCTGAGACAAATTTATAATAAATCAAGTGACAAATATAACTTTATATACTTTGTTTTAAAAACTCTGGATTTTCGATCAATTTCGATAAAGTAAAAACATGATTTTTCATAAAGTACCTAACATTATGAATATTTATAGAAGATTTTTACATCCACAAAATACTTATATAAGTACCCGTCATAAATATTCATTAATCTCAAGCATTTTTTAAAGTATTATTAACTATTGCGTCTATTTCTGAAATACATTATCTTACAGTAATATATATGATAATTTAAGCTGTTTTCATATATATATATATATATATATATATATATATATATATATATATATATATATATATATATATATATATATAAGTATGGGGTGTTTTTTATATGTTTAACTTAGGTATAGAGTGCAATATAAAATGAATTATCTAAAAAAGTTCGTTAAAATCTTATTTATAATAAAAATTGTTTTTCTTCAATAATTTTCCACTTGAAACATTATCAATTTTTCCAAATTCCACAAAAGTCGTTTCAGTGATATATAGATTGAGTAAAGAACTCATCATTTTGAGATATAAAAGGTAATGACTATATTTGCAGTAATTTTGTTGCTTTTAACATTCAGCTAAATTAAAATGTAGAAAAGTAAACTATGATATGTTATAATTAATGTTATTAAATTAAAAATAGCATTAAATTTTTTATTTACTGAACATTGAAATCTAGATTTGTTGAAGGTAGAAAAATGAGCAAATTAATTAAAAATTGAATTCCAAAATTTCTTTACGTAATATTTTTTCATAAGTTTTATATATCTAGAGATTCATACTCATTTGCTACCACAGCTCTGATTAAGAAAATTTCGAAAAAATATGGGGGCAAAGACTAAATTTGTAACTTTGGGGTTCGAAGGCTAAATTTGTAACTTCACATCTCGCGGCTATTACTACGTGCCGTTGTATTAAATGAAATGATTAATCTTTTTCTTTTTTACATATTTTACTTTAATTTACCTTTACAAAAAAAATCTTTAAACATTTCTCTACAAATTTCAATTGATATACGTCCTTTTCGTTGCCTTCTCCGAAATTATAAATTAGCTAATGCAAAATTTCCCTTTGTGTAGTTCACAACGAAGGAAAATAAACATAATCGTAAGCCAATACATTATCTATTCTAATAACATATAATAAACATAGTTACAAATAAATCTATTATTTTTCATTAACAATATTCTAAACTTTGAAATTTAAAATTTTATGCATTTTTTGTTTATTCTCAATTTTATATTTAATAATAAATTACGTTTGATATTGGCATAATATCTTTTACTTTAATTCAAAATTTAGAACAAACTACAGAGTAGTCTGATAACTACAGAGTAGTTTGATAAACTTTCAATGTATAATCAAAATTCATTTTTATTGATCTAATCAACCTAAATTGAACGTCTACCTGTTGAAATTTTTTTAACAGCTAACTTACTTAGCCTCCTATATGTTTCGTACTATGTGCTCAGAATGTTTTCTTGAAATTCTTTGGAGAGTAATCTTAAAATTTGCTGCTTATATTTACCTTTTCTTCAAAGAATAGTTGCTTGTCTCTGTCTATTTAAAATGTCAATTGTAAAACTTACTAAACTTCGCACATTAGAAAATTGAATGTGATCTCGCTGAGTAACAACAAAAGTTTGAATAAAGTAATTTATGCAGATGAAATAGGATAAATAACAAAACACAATTTATACTTCGAGAGCCCACGGTGAATATAAGTTAATTTGCAGGAAATATTATTTTACATTGCAGTACTATAAAATTAAAAGCGTAAAAATATGATATATCTCAAAATATTAGATATAACTATATCTGTAAACAACTCACTAACTCAAGAGTTTTTTTTAACTTATTTGTCCTTGAAAAAGTGTTACTTCGTATCTGAAAAGTTGTCTATGCCCAAATGCTTTTAGTATTGCACACTTTTATTTCAAGATAGTATGAGGAAACAACAAAATGATCTCGGACAGGTGTAGGTATTTTAATACTTTTATCTTTCAAAATATGTTTTCAGTGGAAAAACTTATGACAGATACTTTTAATATGACAAAATTATATTGCAGGACAACATATGAAAAAAAATTGATGTTACCTTAAGTTGGACGTATATAAGCTCATAATTTTATGACCAAAAAAAATATCAGCGGGGGAAAAATCGAGATTTTCTTTAAAAGGGGGAAAAATATTTAAAAATTAGTACGACATTAATTCAACTGAAGATGTTTTTAAGTTATACAAACTTATAAATGAAAATACCCCAACATAAATTAAAATTTTCTTTCAAAACTAGACATGTATGGGTCATAAAATGACTTTATTTTTAAAAATGATACCTAAATATTTGGATGTTATTGGATTAGTGATTGGGTTACAGTTTACATAAACTTCGTGCCCAGAAATAGTAGAAAATATTTCGTGCTTATTCTCTTTCTTGCATTACTTTTCAGCACTGTGCTCACTCTTTCTCCATAACTGCGCAGGGAACATTCCATCTCCATAATCACCAATGCTGCAAAATTCACATCATATCATCATCTGGTGAAAAAAAAGACTATTGGGAAGATTTTGCGAATAGGATTAGAAAACATCAATTTAACTTTGAACTATCTAGAGGCCATGAAATGGATGGTGTAATAAATTACAGCATAAAAATTTATTTCACAGAGTGGTTAGGCACATTTTAGTTCAAAACACGAAATAAACCAGTTGTGGATAGTGATAGTGATGATAGTGTATGTACTCAAGTGATAATATGCAACGATATTTAATAGCATGATGTTACGCAATTTCAAGATTATTCCATTAACAAAACTTTTAAATAATCCAATAGACGAAGAATCAGAAATTTTTTTAAGCATTGCTTTTTCAAAAATTATCTTTCACAGGGGATATATTTCTAGAAGACTTCCCAGGTATCTGATATACTTCAGTAGTATCCCACTGGATGTTTATTTTACCTTCAATGTTCATATTTACTACTCATGACAAGGTACTTGGGAAAATATTCAACAGAATTACATACTTTTTATTTCCCTACATTCTTATTTTATTCTAAAAGTAAGACGGAAAGGAGAAAGTAAAATTTTATTTTCGGTATAATTTGAGACTTTTTGCTTAAATTTGAAATTTTACATTTGAATGCGCTGCGTTTCGGCTGTAATCTCAAGTAAGTAGTATAATTTTTAGCATAAGAAACATTTTAAAGCACCTGGTTTCTACTGAAGAGAAAACTGTACAAAAAATGGTCTGGTATGAATGAAAATTACCGCGCAATGCTAATCGAGAGAATATTTCGGTGTTAAGGAAATTTAAAAATAACGACCGATGATATCAATATGTCAACATAAATAAACTCGCGTTCAGAAGTACCAAATGTTATAAAGCCATTCGCGTATCATCTTTCAGGGATAGTTCATGAGCTTTATAACTGTTGCTCAATTATAAAACTTAATGGCATTAAAAAATATATCGAGTGGAATTATCATAACTAGGGGCCATGCAAGCCAAATATGGCACCCCTTGACTCCCTCGCACAGGCGTCTTGGCAAGACTTTGAAGGAGAGAATGAAGTGGTTTTTGGACTCGACTGAAAGAACACTCTCTGCTTGGCCGTGATATAAGTCGGGTCGTTATTTTGTCTGTGTGGTGTGGGTGCTGGGAGAGTGTTGTGGAACTAGGCTTACTGCGAATCTTTATGTTCTGCGATGATTTCGACAATGATTGGTACTTATTAAATAAATGATTTAATACTGCGAATCTTTATGTTCTGCGATGATTTCGACAATGATTGGTACTTATTAAATAAATGATTTTTTCTGTAAGTCATCGCTTATTGCATCTTCCTTTGGTAACGTGTCAGTCATATTTCATTTTATTATCACTTTTAAGTCTTAAGTTCTACACGTGGTGCATCCGAGCCACGTGGATCTAGTCGTACCATTAATGTTCCACTCTGAGATGCAATTTTGGGCTATGTTATTAGACCACTATATTATTATAATGCTCTTTCATCAATTAATTGTAATTTCTTATTTAAACGCAATGTCCTCTAAGCCAATTTGACCTCTATAACACCAAAAAAGAAATATATGGCTTAGAATGAGTTCATGGTATTACTTATTTGATTTTACACCTGTTTTCATTTGTTTAGCTGAAACAAGAGTAATAATCTAACTGACTAGAAAAATCTGGTTTACTTTTTTATTTGCAGTGAGCAAGCACTACAAGGATTTTACCTGTCTTGAAGAGTTCACACCCCTAAATACCTATTACAAACCTGACAACCTGATATAATTTGAAGCAAATATTTTTCTAGATGTTAAATCACATTATTCAACTACTGTTTGCACTATCATAATATTTACTAAACTCATGAGATCAATATGTATATGTTCCAGCAAGGGCCACCCACATCGTATACTGGTTAGCGTCGCGGGCCACCAAGGTGTGGTCTCGGGTTCAAGTACCGGATAAGCATAGACGTTCCCGTGTTGTCCCGTCATAGGTAGCTGTGTTGGTACACCTAAATTGTGCTCCCATAATAAAACTGCGAACGAATGCCTGGTGTAGATGGGCCAATGTTCTCAGGGCAAAGTACCTGCCGTGTTGGGAAAAAATGTTTCCACCGTGAGCAGTGAAAGTTTTTGTGACAAGTAGGGCAAATGCATCCCTTAACATTAGCACCGTTTCCAAAATAAAATTAAATAATCATGACCACTTGCCTGTTCATAAAATGTATAATTTATAACATTCGTGTCTAGACCGGATATGGGCACGTTAAGGAGACAAGGAACCTTCAAACTCGATTTTTTTAATTTTCAATTTTTAACTCTGTATAAAAATGAGAATAACTAATTCTCTTTTTCTTTATACATTAAAAACCATTAGAATTCAAAATAAGGAATATTTGGCAGAATAATGCCTGTTTATCAAAGATGTTTTTCAAAAATGTTAACGTTTTTCAAAATGCTCTATACACATTCTATATCAATTAAAATCCTTAAATTTTTTATTATAAGTTTACCATATGTAAGTTATGCATTTTTTTGTGTGAATCTAAAGTCTTAAATAATTTTTTTCAATTCTGCCTGTTATTTTTTATGCTTTTTTTATATTTTCACTTTATTTTATGGTCTATAAATTTGAAAAATATTTGTGATTTCAAAGAATTATGCACAGTTTTGTGACAAACACTTCAATCAACAATTCAGAGAAATTTGGAAGATATCAGAAAAAAATGAATGCGCATGGAAACTTCTGAAATTTTTTTAGCATTTGCGAAGAATTTTTTGATAAACAGATCTTTTTCTTCAACAAAATACTTATTTGTGAGTTCTAAGCATCTTCAATGTAGTAGAAAAAATATTAATTATACTCATGCGGTATATAGAGTGTTGCAAATTAAAATTGTATATAGTATTTGTTTTTGGCGTACTAGTAGCGCCACCTGGTTGCTTCGCGGTTTGGGCGAAGCATGTGTACAGTTAGTTGGTGTTGGACTCTTGAAACGAATAAAAGCCTGACGCTTGAAATCTTCGTTAATATTTCTTGAATTCTTGGATATATATTTCATGGTAATTTTCTACATGGTGCCGAAACCCGGGACCTAGATTACGGGTACATTTAGATATTGAAACCTCAAGGTAAGGTATTTATACTTTTGAAATTTAGTGATTTGATTTCGGAATCATCTTGAAATGGAAAAAATTGATAAGCTGAAAAGCAAACGTTCCACAATTAGGTCTGGAACAACTAAATTAATATCGAAAATTGAATCATATTTAGAAGCTGACATAGACGAAAGAATAACTGATATTTTATCAGAAAATCTTGAACAATTAAATGGAAAAGAAATTTCCTTAAAAGAATTGGATTCCGAAATCGAAAATGAAATTGATGATCCTTTAGAGTTTGAAAAAGAAACAAAAGTTAGTGAAGAGTATTTAGAAAAAATAATTAGTATCAAATTTAAAATTAAAAATTGGCTTAAAAAACGTGAAGCTGCCGAACTTTCTAAAGATGCTTCCGTATCTGAAAACACTTCTGTTCTTGAAAATTCTTCCGTTGGTAAAAGCAAAAGTAATGCACCGGCAATTAAACTACCTAAGCTTCAAATAAAACCTTTTAATGGTGAATTAAGTGAATTTCTTGAATTTTTTAATTCATTCAAGGCAGCTATTGACTCCAATGAGTCACTAACGAAAATAGAGAAATGTGTCTATTTGAGATCGCTTTTAACGGGACCTGCATATACAATACAGTAGCCGGATTTACGCTAACAGAAGAAAATTATGTTGCTTGTATTAATTTATTAGAAGATATATTTGGAAAGCCTAGTGATATCATATCATGTAATTTAAACAAAATACTGAATATCGAAAGTGTTAAACATTCCTCTAATGTTAAAGGTTTAAGAAAATTGTATGATGAACTTGAAAATTGTATAAGAAATTTAGATTATTGTGGCGTAGGTTCAGCTTCGTACGGACATCTCTTGAGTCCGATATTATTAAAGTTACTACCCCATGATTTAGTTCTTGATTATCATAGAAAACGTGATCCTGAAAAGAGTAATGAAATAACAGAGTTGGTAAAATTTATAATGAAAGAAATTGAATGTAGATAAGCCGCTCTACAGCATACAGGAATTCATAATACTAAAATCTTAAGTAATAATAACAATGATCGATATTATTCAAATCATAGGTCAAATAAGTATAGTGTGAAAAATAGTATTCCGTCAGCGGCAGCCTTGAATACTTTTTCTAAAACGTATTGCATTTTTTGTAAATCTACTGAACATAATTCTAAAAATTGTCAGTCTGAATCTGATGAAAGAAAACGTTTTAAATTGAGAAAGGAAGGGAGGTGTTATCGGTGTTTTGGAAAACATCTTTCTTCTCAATGCACAGTTAAATTGGAACAGTGTCAAAATTGCAATTCAAATGCTCATAATGTGTTATTTTGTACGAAATCGAAAAATCCAGAAAACTTGTTGAGAAAAATTAAATATGAGCCTCTGATTAATAAGGATAATTCTCCACTTGAGAACGAAACTGTAGAAGCTTCATTGTGTGAAAAGAAAGTTAAACAAGATTTAAATAGTACTCTTTTACAAACTTGTACTGTTGAAGCTTCCGCGAATAACAAATCAAAAATTATTCTAATACTTTGTGATTCTGGTTCAGAAAGAACATTATTAGATAGAAAGATTGCAGATGTCCTTCACTTACAGCCGATTAGAAAAGAGAGGCTATTAATTTATTCCTTCGGTCAGCGAAATGCTTGGGAAAAAGAGTTTGAAGTTGTGTTGTTAAAGTTATCCAGTCTCACAGATCCCAAACAAAATATCGAAGTAGAAGCGCTAGTTACAGATAATATTACCGGCGCCACATTGCCGTGATTTAATTCACAGGACCCGGATGTAAACAAATTTATTGCTGATGGTAGATGTTTACTCGCCGACAGTTATCGACAGTTGCCAATACCGCTCTTGTTAGGAGGAAACTTTTTATGGCAAATATACGTGGCGGAGACACGGAAAATAAAACCTGGCTTATTTATTTCACAAACAATATTCGGCTGCACTGTTCAGGGTCAAGCCGATTTACGGAAGTCAACGTCTGTAGAGTGTAACAGAGTTGCTGTGATGAATGTCTCTCACGATCTGAAAAACTTTTAGGATTTAGAATCTCTGGGAATTGTTGAAACACATGAGAGCTCTGACGAATGCCGCGTTTTGCAGAATTTTCAAAATAGCTTAAAGTTTACTGAAGGGCGTTATGAAGCACCTTTGTTGTGGAATGAATCAAAAGAAGAATTAGAAAACAATTTTGTGGTCGCAAAAAGGAGATTTTATAACCTTGCAAATAAATTTAATCAGGATAGGCAATTATTTGATAATTACAACTCAGTTATAAAGGAACAATTAAATACAGGAATAATTGAAAAATGTAAGGATTTAGCTCTAGAGGATTCATATTATATGCCTCATAGACCCGTGATAAAAACTGATCGGGATACTACGAAATTACGTATTGTTTACGATGCTTCTTCAAAATTAAATGGCCCATCTTTGAATGATTGTTTGCTGCCAGGGCCAAACTTGAATCCTAACATTTTGAATATTATATTAAAATTTCGTGAAATAAAATAGCTTTCTCTGCAGACATTCAAGCTGCATTTTTGCAAATAAAGGTTAAGAAAGAAGACCAGAATTACTTACGCTTTTTATATTTTGTCGACTGTGACATTGAAAAAAAATATTGTACCCTACAAAATGAAGAGAGTGACATTCGGCGTCACTTGTAGTCCCTTTATATTGGCCGCTACGATCAAACACCATATTAAGCAATATAAAGAAGGTAAAGGGGAGTGCGTTGAGATGTTGGATTCATCATTGTATGTTGATGATTTATTTTATGGAGCAGAAAGTGTGTCGAAAGCATTTAGTTTGTCCTTGGATGCTGTGTTTATTTTAGGTGATGCTGGATTTAATTTGAGAAAACTGAATACTAACTCAAAAGAGTTGAAAAAAAATATGGGTTGAAAATGGACTTTGTGATAGTAGAAGTGATAGGGAAAATAAGTTTTAAGGTGTTATGTTTGGTATGGAATGTGGTAGAAGATAAATTTGAGTTAGAGGTAGCTAGTTTATTGGACGGTTTAGAAGACTTAAGTGCGTGTAAGAGATCAGTGTTGCATACAGTGGCCAAAATATTCTATCCTGCGGGTTTTGTTTCTCCATTCGTGTTAAGAGTTAAGCATCTTATGCAGGAAATATGGGAAAGAGGATTAAACTGGGACGATGATTTTCCGGAAGATATCATAGTGAAGTGGAAGGATTGGTGTTCGGAGATACGTCTTTTGAAGGAGTTAAGAATTGATAGATATTATTTTTCGGGTTGTATGCATGGAATGAGTTACAATGCGCAGCTACATGTGTTTTGTGATGCGTCTCCTGTAGAGTACGGTACGGTTTCTTATTTTCGATTCGAGAATGATTGTGGTGAGATATTGACCTCATTTATTATGTCTAAATGTAGAGTTAGTCCTTTGAAAAAGTTAACGTTTTCTAGACTTGAACTCATGGGGGCTTTAATTGCTTCGCGGATTGTTAGTTATCTGAAGAATATTTTCTCGTTTCAGACTATGTTTCTTTGGACTGATTCAAAAATAGTTTTGAGTTGGATTAAAGGGTCTGCTAAGAAATGGAAACCCTTTGTTTGTAATAGGGTAATGGAAATTCAACTGTTTACGAATCCTATAGATTGGAGACATTTTGAGGATAAGAGTAATCCTGCTGATCTTTTAACTAGAGGTTGTAGTGTCAGAGACTTGCAGAGATCTTGGAAATGGTGGCATGGTCCTGAATACTTGTCATTGCCTGAAGATAAGTGGCCTAGAACTCAAATGTCCTAAAGAAGGAAAACAAGTCCCTAGACTTGTTTTCCTAAATTTTTGACTTGAACCCCATGCTTTCTGATGATGATCTGATAGTAGTAAAAGGACGATTGCAAAAGTCTAATCGGGAGTTTTATACTAAACATCCTATAATAATCCCTTCTAAGGACAATTTTGCTGAACTATTGATTTGGGACGCTTATGAAAAAGTTTTCCAAGCCGGAGTGTCGAATACTATCATACAGTATCGAGAAAAGTTTTGGCTGACGAAAGGTAGACAAGCCATAAAAAAATCAACTTAAAAAATGTATTGTGTGTAAAAGACTTAATTCGGTTCCTGGAACACAGATTACTGTCCCTCTTCCTGCTAATTGATTTCGGTGGTCCCTTGTATGTCACGGCCAGTCCTGATAAACAGTACATTTTACTTTTTACTTGTGCGGTTACGAGATCTGTGCATTTGGAATTAGTTAGAAACTTAACAACAGAAACTTTTCTGTTAGCTTTTCGGCGATTTGTCGCACGACGTGGAGTGTGTTCTACAGTATACTCCGACAATGCACGTACCTTTAAGCGAGCTGAAATCGAGCTGAAATATTGGTGGTCAACAATCAGTGATCCTAAGACTTCTATTCTACACATGGAATTACATGGAACTATATTGTTGAAAATGCGTCGTGGTGGGGAGGATTTTATGAGAGACTGATCCGTTCTGTAAAAGTTTCCCTAAGAAAAACTCTTGGAAAATCATAGTTGACACGAGAGCAGCTGGAGACTATCATTACGGATATTGAAGGTGTATGAAACTCCAGACCACTCACTTATGTTTACACCACTAGTGACGAGCCGATTCCTTTAACGCCGGCTCATTTTCTTTTAGGTAGAAGAGTTACGAATCTACCAGCAGCAAAATTACATTGTGAAGGTCAGTTCTCTACCAGGAAATTATTAGTTAAAATGTTTAATTATAGAGAAAGGTTAATGCAATCATTTTGGAATAGGTGGGAAAAGATTATTTAGTGAATTTAAGATCTACACATTTGGTAAGTAACAATAAGATTCGCGAATTTAAAATCAACGATATTGTTTTGATTCATCAAGAGCATTTGCCCTGAAACTTTTGGAAACTGGGAAGGATTGTTGATGTATTTCCTGGTAGAGAGGTCAAAATAAGATCTTGTAGCATAAAAACAGAAACAGGTGTTATAAAACGACCTGTACAATTATTATATAATCTTTAGTTAAACGATTAAAATTAAACTGTATATATGTACATATTTTAAACTAAATTGAATATTGTATATAATGCAAATATTTTCTTCATACATTTATGTATAATTAAAAAAAATAGAAAAAAATTGAGCGTTGCGCTTTTCATATAAGGACTGTGTTGACTGTTGGAGGTATGTTTAAATTGGAATTTCTCTTTGTATTAATTCTTTATAATTTTCTAGATGATATAATTTGAAGTTACTTGGTTAATCGTGTTTTGTGTGTTTTCTTATATTTTATAATTTAATTGATTTCATGTTTAAAATGATTCTTTATGTGATTACTTGATATATATGATTATTTGATATCCCTGGTTTATGCATGTAAAACTGTTTTAAAATGTTTGATGAACCTCCTGTTCATCGGGGGCAAGATGTTGCAAATTAAAATTGTATATATTTGTTTTTGGCGTACTAGTAGCGCCACCTGGTTGCTTCGCAGTTTGCGCGAAGCATGTGTATAGTTAGTTGGTGTTGAACTCTTGAAACGAATAAAAGCCTGACGCTTGAAATCTTGGTTAATATTTCTTGAATTCTGAGATATATATTTCATGGGGATTTTCTACATAGAGTAAAATATTGAAAATTAAAGAAGAACGAAATTGAAGGTCCCTTGTTTCTTTAAATCTGTAGACCGGAAAGTCCTTATATGATGTCGGAGGGGAACAAGCACCTTAGATGTCCCCCCTGGGGGTGCTAGGTCACAATTAAGGTGGCACCAGGGGGTTGTATTTGTTCACCTATACGGTGTCCCCATTGAAAGTAACTAACGATTCTCTCGGATTGTCTTCATTGACAAGCGCCTCGCTTTGGCAAACAACATCATGATTAGATAACGGGCACGTGACCCGGTTGGCAAGAGCAGCGGACCAGTGATCTGAACGTCCCTGGTTCGATGCTCGTCGCTGCAAATCCACCGCCGGGGCACGCAAAATAGAGCGTGGCTGCAATGTCTTCCGAATTCTCAAAATTTACATCTGGAGGTGCAGGCCAAGTGTACCGGTTTCGTCACTTGACTCGGTTCAAAATTACGGGACCGGACCCTCAGCCAAATCGGACTCCGACCCTTTTGATGCTGAGTTAAAACCGGAGTCGCATCTTCGAGCCCAATAGCCTATAATGGCCTTGATCTGATGCCGCTGTCGGTCAAGGGGCATAAGCCACATGATTAGATAACAAGTTCTAAGGCATTACGACATTGTTTTCTGTTTGTTAATCAGTCCTATTCAAAGAGATATCTCTCAGCACATTCACACTTAAGTTTAACCCTTATCATGGGTTCCTCAGCGTGACATAACCGGTAATTAATTGCGCTGGAGGAAAAAAACTTTTAAAAATGGAATTTCTTTAAAACTTTCAGAACTATCTGAGGAATAGCTGAAGGGTATGGAAAGAACGGAAGATACTTGGCTCTTTCCGTCCTGTTCTGGATTAATATATATTTGTCAATCCCCAGCAAAAATTTAAGAAAATTTAGCCATTGAAAATTTTCCACTATTGCAGTACTGCAGGATTTAATGTAGACACTAGGACTATGATATTTCATGTTTTAGAAAATCCTGCTTCTTAATACAAAGGGACTTATTATTTTAACTAGTCCTCAGAATACGGAATAAGTACACGTCTCATATCAAAGCCATAGGGGTTTTTGGGATAAAATTTACTAAGGATAGATTTTGAGGATAAGAGAAGAGACACGAGAAATGAAATAAACATATATTTATCCCATTTGACTACTCTTTTTCTGAAAATTAGATATGAAAAGAAGACGATATGCTTCTTGATTCTATTCAAGGAGAAGCAAAATCAACCATAAAAGATTCTTTATGTGGGCTGATAATCCCCTTATTCCACTAATAGGGATACAAAAAAATTTTTCGCATCTATGCATTTTTTCTCTCAAACTTTTATTTTCTTCATATGTTCATAGTGATCTGAAAATGTTACTGTAATTCTATAACACTTTTTCTTTTGCTCTTTTTGTGCATTTGCAATGGCAAGCAACTGTAAGTGAATAATGAATCTAAATAAACGCTTGATTAAATTCTTTCACCATAAAATAGTTGTTTTTACCAATTGACTGCCGAACCCGTTTTGAAAACTCGGCCTCAACACTAGAGAGCTTCCGGGACAAAATTAAAGGGTAATTTTCGGTTGTCTATCGCCATTACTACTTTATTAGGCTAATTTTTTACGCTTTGTTGTTGTTGTTTCTACTTATATTCCCTGGCCGGAGTAGTTCAGACCAGATCCATACAGGTTGGCGATATGAGCTGTGCGACTTCGATTTACAATGGTGTCACAAGGTTCGGAGTCCGATTTAGCCAAGTGCCACCTTAGTTTTGACCAAGCACTCTCAGATGACCAAGACATCGGAGGGATCGTACCTAATTCCATCCTCTCCGACATCTTTGAAGGACTTTCCGGTCTACGGATTTAAAGTGTCCATATCCGGCCTATACAGGAAGACATATAATGACGTCCGTCGGAATTCGAATCCAGCACCCCAGGTGCCTGGATGAGAATTTTTGATGCTCTCCCTGCATAATTCTCCCTGCAGAATATGGCATAAATACACGTCTCATATCAAAGTACTTGGGGTTTTTGAGATAAAATTTATTAAGGATAGATTTTGAGAATGAGAGAAAAGACATGAACGAAAGACATGAGAGAAATTAACGAAATCCGGACTTAGTAAAGGAACAGCATGATAAGAATTGAATAAAAAAAAAATTAGTCTTCTCCCCTCGCGGGGGTAATGTGGTTGTTTGAAAACCGAAGTGAAGGTTAAGGCTTGGGACACATGTTCGAATTTCCTTCCCAGGAGTGACTCCAGACCTTTGGGGAAAAGATAGACCTAAAAAAACTTTAAAAAATTGTGGGAGGGGGCTGGAAATTCTGCATCCTCAAAAAATAAATAAATTAAAATAATATATACAGTCCAGCATGCTGTGTCATTCAGCTCAGGTCTTAACCTTACAGAAAAATATATACACGAGGAATTGAAATTCGGAAAATGGCGGCTTTTAAATCATCAGGATGTTTCATATAGTAGAATATATGGACAAGATGTGAGAAAACCAGTTTTAAATATCATTCCTGTCAAGCAGATTTAACAAACAGAACGGGAAATGTAAATGCATAAACTACATACCCACAGGAACATATTATGGCAGGATGTGGATACATTAAAATGAATCTGAAAGGTACTTTTTTAAGGATATATCACAGAATCGGCATAAGAGTATCTAAACATATTTTATTTGAGTTAATTTTATAATAATTACTTGATTACTTTATTATTAAATTAACTGTCAATATTTCAATTGTCATGGAATCCTTAAGTTTTTTCTCTATTCCATTGCTTTCTCAGGTGTTTTCTTTTTTTACGGAAAGAATTTTTTTCACTAAACATTTTGAAATTCGGGGATCTAGTTTTTTCAGTCTCTGAAAGAAGAAGTAAAGCGGGAATTTTTCAAAATGTTTCTTAATTAAAGTATTTTTTAAACTACTTTCCCTTATCTAAATTCTCTAAAGAGTAAAGTAATCAAAATTTAAATTAAAACACAACTGCATTAAAACTTCTAGCGTATGATATGCACCAAATTGAAATGTATGCATTATCCAAGTTTGATTACATGGTCAATTTGAAAATTTCCCTGTAGTTAAAACATACACTTCTAAAATCGGAAGTATTTCAACTAACATAAATCTTTTAAGCCCATTATTTCTGTTTATATGAATCCTTTCTCTAAATATTTTTCAATTTCCATTCCCTTATCCTAAATTTCTTCCCCTTTAGCAATCAATTTTAGGTTCATGATAATTATAAAGTCAAATAGTAAGAAGAATGAATATCTAGGTCAAGTCAAAACAGTATTGTTATTTTAAATTCAAGCATGCTGAACATTTTGCAAAAAAAAATTGTCAATGATGTCTTACTTCCAATCCTATAAAGCAAAACTCTAGAGTATGCTTGTAAAGTCTTATTTCTTACCTTCCTTTAGGGATAAAATTTTCGCAGAAAAACTTCTATTCTATTGCTGTGATTTCAGCAGATATAAAGTTTTTCAGTGCTGCTTGTGTACGCAAAAAATCAATGAAATTGAATCCGTAAAAATTGAATATTGAATCTGTTGAGATTCAATTCGCGCGAAAAAGCAATAAGTGCCTTTTCCTCACCTTTGTCTTGAGAATTCTTCTGTTTTCGGTGAGTTGAGCTAAGAAAGTACCCTTGATAATCGATCTAGTGGTTGAATTTTTTTTTATATATTCTATCAATTGAATGGATATAAGATATAATGGGCAATGAAACAGAGTAAAAGATATATTTTCACATTTTTCTGGATTTTTCGGCACAGGAATTTTTTTTTGGGAATAGATTTATGAATAGGAAATTATACGTTACAATTAACACAATTGGATCAAATAATTAAGAAGTGATAACAATATTTCTTCAATATATTGTAGTAAATTCATTTCGTAAATTGTAAATAATATTAATTTTAATTTATTTATTTAGCTTATATTTATTTCTCTGGCTCTTTAGACAGACAGTCAGGACCACGACATGAACTTCTTTAGAGTAAAACCAATTTCTCCTGTCAAAGAACTTATAAGGATACGTCAGATTGAGTTTTAGGAACTCTAGTGTCTGACATTCTAAACAACAACGTCCTGAACTTGAAGCTGTTATAGAGATGGTGGTAGGCAAAAATTTATGCAGTGCACTTGGCTAGTTCTGAGAAGGTGGTAGTTATTATTCGGGCTTTGTAAATACTGATCCGCAGTGAGTAATACTACAAAATGATTACTGCAGCGTATCAAACGTGGAGAGCGGTTAGTAGAACAGTGAAAATCCTGGTTGAAAGGAAAGGGGAATATATAATATTGTGGTCATATTTATTAAAACAGTTTCACGTTACCGCTAGACGCAAGAAAAGTGATCAACAAAAGATGACTGATAAGGGTAGGGGAAGCCAATTACTTGATTTCTTTATAGAAACTGAAAATTGAAAGTCAGTGAAGTAACTGCCAGTTGAAACAATCAAATACTAATCCAAACAGTCAGCTGGGAATTTCTGACCCATGGTCGTTTTCCAAAACATCAGCCAGTCATCACAACCATAAATGTTAAGAATGGCATAGAAAAGTGCAAAGAGCATCATTATTGAAATCCCAATCGTCCACAATATGTTATTTATTCTAACTACCTTATGAATCATTTTTCCGCCACCTTGAGTGTATATATATTTTACCAAATCCGTGGTACGGAAAGATATTTTAAAAATTGAATTTCAAATACAGAAATAAATATGCCAGCTACAGCAATTGAAAAACAGAGATTTTATAAACAGTTCTTTTACAACTTGCAACAGTAGACAAAATAATACTACAAATCTTCGCTGGGAGTCGACAAATTCCAGCACCTATGTATTTCTCTTAACAATAAGGAATTCAAAGTTTTCATTAATACGGTATAACACTTATTAATAAATAGCATACAACCTTATAATCTGTTATACCAAGGTCCTCGTCTCAAGCCCGACGAGAAAATATCTTTTCAAGAAGAAAATGTCACCATTTCCAGTTCCACAACCTATCGCCACAAAAACAACTCTTTAACTGAACTTTTATTCCCTACTCTTATTCACCTAGGAAACAAAACCCGTGAGGCCACACCACTCAACCAAACCATTTTCCAACAATAGACCCAAGAGCAGGATTTATTACTTACTCCATGGTAGACGCGTGAACGTGCTAAACCATAGTTTTAATTCACGCGAACCCCAAAACATCGCATGCTGGCGATAACACACCAAGTTGGTCCCTAACTCGTAACATTGCCCCCTCCTCTAAAAGACTGAACGTCCCGGACAGTCCCTACACTAACAACAACGGTCCAAAAATGATACTACTATATACAGAGGCTGTTCGCACATTTTTTAGACGATTTTGGTAAGCGGTAATAAAAAATCGTTTGCTGCAAAAGAAATAATTGCAATTGTACTATGTTTTTAAAAGTCAAAATTATCATTTGCGGCTTGACAGTTTTGTTTTTATTCAAAATGGCGTTTTTAACAAAGCAGTGGTTCGAAGGTTACATTTATGTTCTTTCCGAAGAGAAATATGCATACTCCGTTATCCAAAAACGATGTGAGAGTCATGGTTTTGTGATATCTAAAGCGTCGATAGGTAATATCGTCAACAAGAAAGGAAAAAAAAGTCAAATTGGAGCCTCAAGTGGGACAAAAATTCAAAACAAGTATCCAAGGAAAAACGGACATCTTCGACTATTGCAAAGGTACGTTGTTTAATGTTAAAAGAAAATCCCCCTAGTCAAAGGACAGTTGCAAAATCATTAAAATGCTCGGTGTCCACTGTAAACAAAATGATAAACCTTGATTTAAATCTTAAGAAAGCGAAAAAACGCAATGTGCATCGTCTTCTTCCAAATCATATCGCTGAACACAGGACACGCTGCAGAATTCTATATGAGAAACACTTATCCAAAGAAAAATGGAAAACAATTGTCACAATAGATGAATCATGGGTGTATTTAAATGATTGCAACAAAAAAAAGAGCCATTTATTATCATAAAAGGGGAGAAAAAATTTAAGTACATGGTTCAAAGAATCGAAAGAAAGATTTTCTAAGGGATTCATGATTGTTGCTGGTTTTTCTTATAATGGCAAGTTAAAAATAAAGAGAGTGGAAAAAAATGTCAAGATTAACTCCAAATACTATCAGGAACATATTTTATCGCCAATTTTTCTGAATGAAATACCATCGCTTTACCCACAGTGCCATCAATCTGTGAGACTCCATCAGGACAAAGCTAGCAGTCACACATCAAAATCCGCTGTAAATTTACTAAAAGAAATGGAACGAAAAACTGGTATCAAGGCCATACCCTTCACTGATATCCCTACTAAATCTCCCGATGTATCACCTATGCATTTTTGTGCTTTCGGACTTTTAAAATCTGTATTATCCAAACGTCGTCCCAAAACCCTTACAGGACTCTGGAAAGCTGTTCAGGAGGAATGGGATAGAATACCTCTTCTGACACTTCAAAAGGCATTATTATCCTGGAAATTGCGGTGTCGAAAGATAGTTCAGAATAAGGGATGTCAAATAGAACATTTAAAACACAAGAATTTTATGTAATTTAGTTTTGTGAATACAATATACATCGTCTAAAAAATGTGTGAACAGCCTCTGTACAACTTTACATAAATAAACATAAAACATATATCATTATAAACTAAATAAATAAACATATAAGAATAACAGTTGCAACATTAATAAAAGAAAAAAAATGGGTAGCCTGGATCTACTTAGCAACAGCCTACGAGCCGTGGCTTGGACATCCTCAAATACTTCAGGACCCACTCACGTCTCATGGTAAGGAGCGAGCCGGTCGTAGTGCACGACCTTCGCTTTGCTGTTCTCAGATTTGCGAATCTGCACAATGACGTCGTTGATTCTGTTGATGACGACGAAAGGACCTCTCCAGTGGGACTGTAGCTTGGGAGTCAAGCCTTTCCTACGAACGGGGCTCCAAAGCCAAACTTTGATTTTTTGGACGACGACGATTTCGACACCGGGTACGCTTCATCGATACTAGCTTCAGAGTAGCAAGGTACAGTAACTGGCGCTGACTCTTCAGCGAACTTTTTCTCTAAGCCGTTCATTTGTCTGTCGACGGCCTCTCTAACTTTCTGTTCAATAACAGTCTCAACCGTAGCCTTGAGTTTCGACTCTATAGTGCTGACACGTTCTACATTTTTAACCGCCGTCTTAAGTTTCGACTCAATAGTTCCGACGCGTTCGTCTATTTCATTAAACTTTTCACCCACGGTAATTTTTAGCTATTCTTGGCTCTCGTTAATTTTGCCAAGACCCGTTTCCAACTTCTGGCTTTCGCCAATTTCTTCTTTTAATTGATTGGCGAGCTGTCTCTGGCTTTCGCTAATTTTAACTTCTAAATGATTGGCGATCAAATTCTGGCTTTCGTCAATTTTTAATTCTAATAGATTTTGGCTTTCGCCAATTTCTCTCTTTAACTGGTTGGCGATCTGGTTCTGGCTTTCGCCAAGTTTCGCCATCGAATTTAACAGTAACTTAAACTGTTCTTCCATTTTTCGGGTAATTGGCATTCACTGAAAATAATCCCACTTCTGACACCAAAATTGTACCAAATCCGTGGTACGAAAAGATATTTTAAAAAGTGAATTTCAGATACAGAAATAAATATGCCAGCTACCGCAATTGAAAAACAGAGATTTTATAAACAGTTCTTTTACAACTTGTAGCAGTAGACAAAATAATACTTCAAATCTTCGCTGGGAGTCGACAAACTACAGCACCTATGTATTTCTCTTAACAATAAGGAATTCAAAGTTTTCATTAATACGGTATAACACTTATTAATAAATAGCATACAACCTTATAATCTCTTATACCAAGGTCCTCGTCTCAAGCCCTACGAGAAAATATCTTTTCAAGAAGAAAATGTCACCATTTCCAATTCCACAACCTATCGCCACAAAAATAACTCTTTGAATGAACTTTTATTCCATACTCTTATTCACCTAGGAAACAAAACCCGTGATGCCACACCGCTCAACCAAACCATTTTCCAACAATAGACCCAAGAGCAGGATTTATTACTTACTCAAAGGTAGACGCGTGAACGTGCAAAACCATAGTTTTAATTCACGCGAACCCCAAAACATCGCATGCTGGCGATAACACGCCAAGTTGGCCCCTAACTCGTAACAATATGAAGAATTTTTATAGATGCCCACAACCTTGATTACTTGGATCTAACTGTTGAGTATGGCGGTAGACTTGTTATAAAGCGTGCTGCTGAGGTTCTTTAGTTCTTCTGAAAGGACATGCTTCAGTGAAACATGCTGTGAGATTACTTGTGTATTATGATACTGATGTTCAATCCCAATGTTTTTCTGGAATTCCAAGGGGTCAATTTTCCCTATTGTTAAAATTGTTTCGATATGATTTCTTTTAAATGGCGATGAACTCAAACAGATACTGTGGTATCCGCAGCCATCGAAACTTAATGTTTCATACCACTATACGAAACACTGAAGCGATTACCGAGATCGTCTCTTTCATCACACTTTACTGGAGAAATTCTAACTAGTGTATGGACTAATATGCTTTTATCATGTATATTCAATCTTTATATCCCCCTGCCACGTAAAAATTCTGCTTTTCCATAGTGGTCCCATATCTTGTGAATTTCTAAGTAGTCCCATATATTGTAAATTAAATTTTTCGTCTATTCTTGTTATGTTTTCGTTAATTGCTAACCATTAGTAAATATGTCCCTAGCATGTGTATATTCAGTTTAATATACAGGAAAGATACAACCTTTGTGCTCGAGGAATAAACAGAAAAACCAACGTAATTAAAGCACAAATAGCAATAAGATGCAATTATTTTGCACTCAGTGGACAGGCATCTCAACATGGTATTGCACAATAATTGCATCTTATTGTTATTTGGGCTTTCTTTACGTTGGGTTTCCTGTTTAATGTACAGGGTTATCAGGAAAGAATCATCCGATTACAAAATTTAATATTTTCCATAATTACAAACAAAAAATTGTAATTAATATGTCATTGTAAAGGAAAAATGTTACATTTTTTTCACAGGTGTTCGACATGACTTCCTTTAGTCACCCGTATAATACACTGCTGGCCACTGTAAATGCAACACCCTGAAGGAAACATGCAAATAACATGAAATTTACAACATGCATTAGCGGAGGTGAGATATGCAAATGATTAGAATTTCAGCGCAGACGCATATCACGCGCACCTGTGGCGCCACTTCAAAGCGCTATTTATGGCTTGGAGATTTCGACGATTTCAAGTTCGGCAATTGTGTTTTTCTTGTGGTTTTTTCAAAAAAACGATCAATTATGCCTCGTCGAAAACAGCGATCATCTTTTGATCAAGTATCCGAGTTCGACAGAGGAAGGATAGTGGCCTACCGAGATTGTGGATTATCTTTCAGGGAAATCGGTAGTCGTGTTGGACGAAACCAAACAACTGTAATGCGGATATGTGATCGTTGGATGCAGGAGGGTACGACGGACCGGCGTGTTCGATCACATCCACCTCAGCGCACCACTTCACGTGATGACAGGCAAATTGTGCGCATGGCAGTGACGGATCGCTCAGTCACATCACGAACCATAGCACAGCACATGCAGTCTGTAACGCATCATCCAGTGTCTGCGCGTACCATTCGACGCCGTTTACAGCAGAGTGGTCTGTCCGCAAGACGTCCATTGCTTTGTCTACCCTTGACGTAGAACTACAGACGTTTCCGCCGCCAATGGTGCGATCACAGAAGGATGTAGACGGCAGAATGGAATGAAATTGTCTTTATTGACGAGTCATGCTTCTGTCTGCAACACCACGATGGTCGCATTCGAGTCTGGAGACACCGTGAAGAGAGGATGCTGAACAGCTGCGTTATGCACCGCCACACTGGTCCTGCACCGGGTATTATGGTATGGGGCGGTATTGGATATCACTCTCGCACACCTCTAGTACGCATTGCCGATACTTTAAACAGCCAGCGCTACATCTCCGAGGTGTTGGAGCCAGTTGTCCTTCCTTACCTTCAGGGCTTGCCCACAGCCATATTTCAACAGGATAATGCGCGACCACACGTGGCACGCATTGTCCAACGGTTCTTCGTCAATCGCCAGATTGAATTGCTTCCCTGGCCGCCTCGCTCTCCAGATCTTTCGCCGATAGAAAACATGTGGTCCATGGTTGCTCTACGATTGACCCAGATTCCATCCCCAGCTGCCACTGCAGATCAACTTTGGCAACGTGTGGAAGCTGCTTGGTCTGCTGTACCCCAAGAACTCATCCAAAGTCTCTTTGAATCAATGCCGAGGCGTGTGGCAGCTGTGATCTCCAACAATGGCGGCTACTCTGGCTACTGATTTTGGCAGGAACCACACTTCACAGAAGTCTATAATTTTAATCATTTGATACTTGGTCAACATGTTATCTACAAAATAAATTTTGTTGTGATATCTCTTGTCTTTCTTGGTGTTGCAATTTATGTGGCCAGCAGTGTATCATTACGATATTCCATTTCTTGCCAAACACGTAATGTTTCACTATTAACTGTTTGTAAAGCATCAAAAATGCGTTGTTTAAGTTCGGCCAAACTTGTAAGCAAAGGTGGTATGAACACAAGATCTTTGACAGATTCCCAAAGGAAAAAGTCGCATGGGGTTAAGTCCAGTGACCTAAGAGGGCATCTGTGTAAGACCAAATCATCGGTTGCACTGCGACCAATCCAATGGTGGGGTAGTTCTCTGTTTAGAAATTTACGAACCTCCAAATGCCAATGGAACTATAAATTTAACATTTTCCCTTTACAATGACATATCAATAATAATTTTCTGTTTTTAATTATGGAAAATATAAAATTTTGTAATTGGATGATTCTTTCCTGATAACCCTGTACATATTGGAAGCCCTAAAATTTATTTTTTTCCTTTTGATTTCTCTTAAGGTAAAAATGAAATATTTGAACAAAAAGATACGCTTTTCATTTTTCTTATTATCTTAAGACTTGATTTTAAGAAAGTTTATTTTTCTTAATATCTGTGGGATGTCCCTAAAACTAAGATAAGTTGAGTTGATTGAGAGATTGATTCCGAACTACTACGAAAATCCAGACCAAGAGTTGGACTGGAACCCAGAGGCTGTGGGACTGAATGCCAGAGCCGTAGTCATTCATCTACCAACCTGGGTTCTTCAAAGTAAAAGGAATTTTAAGAGCTCTAGCTGACGAAAGTGAAATGCAAATTAGCATTTGTATGGAATCACTAAATGATGCACTAAATTCAAATCAAAATAAGATATATATTTAAGAGTCCCACACGATTATTGCATGCAGATAGGCACCTGAAAAATTATAAAATATTTATGCTTATGGACATATATACATACTACAGTTTGATACTGAAATATCAATATATATTTCAGATTTTTAATACTTGCTAAATTTTCTATGTATATACATCATAGTAACTGCATGGTTTTTGGTATTATACGTAATATACATACCTAACACTGAAAATGCGTAAGAAACGAATACATAGGAACTTCTGCAGAAAGTCATCTGAATGTTTAAAAATGTAAAATGTACGATTCAAACGTAAATTCAAAGTCCTACTTTTATCATGTCAAAATATATCTTATTTACTATCTCAATAAATCATGAAATAAGAAATAACAAATCAAGATTTGAAACTCTCCCTTAGAGTTTCGAGCGAGTGCAAAACGCATTATTATTTTACAGCAGAGATACTCGCTGTCACAGGCGAATATTTTGAGAAAAATATGTAGAGCCTTATTACTACCTTTTCAAAACTCTCACGTGTGAGAAATCAGAACTGAATATTTTTTTGTTTTCTGAAAAGGATAGAAGTATTGAATTTTTAACAGAATGGAAGTTTCTTGTGTAATAGAAATTCATGTCTAATATATACTTGTATCGAAGTATGACATTTATGCCATATTATAACGTAGTTTTTTATCAACAGCTGCTTGCTGGAAAATAATTTCACATTTTATAGAGATAGTTGAAATATTCTAAGTAATATAAAGCGATATGTAGTGGTGTATAAACTATATGTTTGCTGGACAGGAAGATAAAGAGAGCTGAACTGAATAATTCGAGAATGAATGTTAATTTCAGCATATATCTTATTTTTTATTAGTCTGCTGAGAGTCTAAAATGTTAAATTAACTAGTAGACTGGATAATTTATCAACAGAAATCAAAATTTAATCGAACACAAAATCATAGATTATAGTTAAACTTAATATAAAATAAAAAGTTTTCCTAATGAGGTTATGTTAGATACGAATAGATATGAAAATTTTTAAATAATATTCTCGTTAAAGCAGAGTTACTAATAGTTAATCTTTTTACATCCATTCCTAGTTCACAATTCAATTTTTTGATTACTCAGCATTACACTGTGGCGTAAATTAAACCCATGAGTCATACAAGTTTGCATTGTATTATCTGGAAATAGAAAAAAAAAGGAAATGCTTTTAGATTTTTAATTCTAATTTAATATTTAAGTCCTGAAGTAATATTTTAGTCTTGAATTAACATTCTTATCCTGAAAGTTTCTAACTTATACTCTATATGATAGTAATATGTATATCTAAGCAAAAATTTTAAACAAGGGGTGGCAATGCGTCTGGTATCTTCCTATATTTTAATAAAAATAAATTTAGTTAAAGTTATGTTTTTGTATAAAGCGAGAAAAAATATATATATATATAAAATATACATTGACTCCATAAATTGAGGATGCACCAACTTTCTCCTAATTAAATTCGTATTTTAAATCAAATATTCAATTCCGATGAAGTGAAATTATTATTTTTATTTGTGAAGCAAGTAAATTATTCAATTTTTGATTGTTTGGAGGAGAGCTGAAACTAAGAACTTTAAAATGACAATAATTAAAACATTTTCAACAAACAATCGCACATTTTTGACACGATAAATTGAGCACACATAAACACTTTTTACTATTTCTACCCTTGTAAAGAAAATGTCAATATTTAGTAGCACGACCTTTTGTCCTTATTGTTTATTGCCTTCAATCGTCGTGGCGCCGAAGTTACCAAGTTTTTTACTGTGTCTGAAGCTATTTTTCCCCAGTCTTCCTGTAGGATACTTTTCAAATAATCATTGCTCGTTATTTGATGTCTGCGGACACCTTTTGCGAGCATAGATCACAAATTTTCAATGATGTTGCTGTCTGGGGATTGGATAGGAGTATGTAGATGCTTTTTACAGAGGTAAAGTTACCAAATTTTTACATTCTTTGCCGTGAGCTTGGTATTGAAGAAAATTTGATTTTCCGTCTAAGCCCAACTTAATCGAACATCCTTTGACCGTTTTCTTGAGCATATCCAAATAAACCATTATTATTTGATGGTTCATAATGCAATCAAAAAACAGAAGCTTCCTGACTCCGCAAGGGGTCTTACAGCCTTATACCATAATTGATTCCTCTCCATGCTTGACTATTGGTATTAAGTTTTTTGGATCAAAAGCTGCCGTCGGTTTTCTACAAACCATCATCCTTACCAAAAATATTTAATTTGCTGTCGTCGTTAAAAATAACCTTATTCCAAGAGTTTTGGGCCCTTGATGTGTGGGATTTAGCAAACTCTAAACGCTTAATTTTATTCCATGAGCTGATGAATGGAATTTTTCTAGCTATTTACCATTGTAGTCGTCTTTTCGGAGGACTCTGCATACAGTTTCTGCTCAAATACAACTTCCTATGGTTGCAGGGGTTCGTGCAGCAAGTTGTAAGGTTTACATAAGATTCGATTCACAAGAATCGAACTTTTAAGTGAATAAATTAAAGAAGCCACTTGAGATATGTTAATTTCAAAGCATACGTGGTTGGTATAAATACAAGCAGCTAGATTAAAGAAACGAAGTGAAAGGAGATGAAAGGAATTGAGAGGAGATGAAAGGAAGTGTTAAGGAAGTGAAAGGAAGTGTTGAGGGAGGAGCTAGGTTGATGCTAACCTACGCGAGAGCTTGTCGCTGCTTCGTAAACTTTGGGCCTAACAAGCTCTCGTTTAACAAGCTCTCGTTTTTCGTTTCTTTAATCTAGCTGCTTGGTATTTATACCAACCGCGTATGCCTTGAAATTAGCATATCTCAAGCGGCTTCTTCAATTTATTCACTTAAAAGTTCGATTCTTGTGAATCGAATCTTATGTAACCCTTACAAAGTTTAACCCCATTTTCTTTTGAATCCAACTTCATTTCATTAATTATTTTGCGTTAACTACACTCAGGACTTCTCTCCTCCCTCTTCCACTCTTATTTTTGATCAATCCGTCCCTCGGTTAGCAACTATTTTCTGCACGCAAGAATGACATCATAAGATAATATTAGCAATTTGCCGAAAATATTTAACTTTCTGTAATAATCTTATCACTAATTTTTTTACATCAGTACAGGTTTCTTTATGAGATCTCATACTAACTTCTGCGATTTCCGTTTCAACAACAGCAAGCACAAAATTTTAAACGTATCGGAGTATTTCCTGGAAATTGATGAAAATCCACCTTAAACAACTTGAATTTTAAAAAAAATGTGGGTATTTAAAAAAGATTTATGTAAGTGTATTCTCAATTTTTTTACATAAAAATTTGCATAAATATTTTGTCGAATCTTCTAAATAATTAATTTAAAAATAGTTTATTGTTATTTATATATATACTAGAAGGTAACCCGTCATTTTGACGTGTAAGAATTATAAAAATCAGAAAAATTAAGTATTATCTTAGCTGCTTCCCGATATACCATAGAAAAGAAATTTTGATGTTGAAATTTTTTTCAATGCAGCCAAAGCTTCTTAGAAATTTAAAAAAAAGGATGGGGAAATATCCTTCATAGATTTATTTTTATTTTATTGCTGAGGGTATAAAAGAGAAGTCAAGAATGTTGCAAGGATTTCTTATCAAGCTTCACTAAGGAATAGGGATATTGACTGTAGAAATGGAGGCCTTTATCAACTTATTAATAAGTCCTTAAATTACATTCAAACAGCGAGTAGATTTGTCACCAAAAACCTAAAATGTTCTAATAATTTCTGCAAATTAATTGGAGTAGTATTAGCAGCATTGAAAAGTTTCATTAGTTATTTGATGTTTTAGATTAATGCCATATGGTATTAAATTCATTCTTAGTAAAAATACATTATCTCCCCAGTTGCATTCATAAACTATTTCTGCAGTGATGAAGTTAGCATTAAGCCGAGTGACCATTAGGCGAGTGCTTTTGCAAAGTCCTTTTTTGATTTCGAAGCAACTTCATTATAGCCCTTTTATTAAGCATGTTGCAAACTCCTTGTGTTCTAATAATTTCTTTAAATTAATTAAAGTTTAGAAAGTCCTTAAATTACATTCAAACGGCGAGTAGATTTGTCACCAAAAACCTAAAATGTTCTAATAATTTCTGCAAATTAATTGGAGTAGTATTAGCAGCATTGAAAAGTTTCATTAGTTATTTGATGTTTTAGATTAATGTCACTTGGTGTTAAATTCATTCTTAGTAAAAATAGATTATCTCCCCAGTTGCATTCAGAAACTATTTCTGCAGTGGTGAAGTTAGCATTGACCCTAGTGACCATTAGGCGAGTGCTTTTGCAAAGTCCTTTTTTGATTTCGAAGCAACTTCATTATAGCCCTTTTTTTTAAGCATGTTACAAAGTCCTCTTCTTCTTTTTTCTTTTGAATTTCGAAGCAACTTCATTATAGCCCTTTTATTAAGCATGTTGCAAACTCCTTGTGTTCTAATAAATTCTTTAAATTAATTAAAGTTTAGAAATGACTTTTTCCACGATTAACGAAAGTTGCAAATTTAAATGTGAAGACATTCTCTTTAGATCTATGTTTATCTTTGCCGCTGAGTATTATACATTGAAGTATTTATCTTTTGTAACCATCTTCAGTCTTAGAAAAAATTAGGATACTGAATGCATAATAAAGTGCTTTATAAGTAACTATTGGTATTGCATTGTATGTATTCACAACAGTTTAACAGGTTTGTTTTCCGCCAAAGAAATGAAATGTTCCAATCATTTTTACAAAGAAATTATGCAAGTTTTAAGGTTCAGTTGATTAAAAATTTCTGCAACTTTGCATACACTGTTCAATGAAAAAGACCAAAATTTTGTGACATGACTAATGAAAAAAAGCTTTTTAGAATATTGGAATTTACAAATTGCCATTTTGTAGATAGAAATTTTATTTTATTAGCAAGGGGTGTATGATTTTCGGTGCATTTTTAGTTAGTTTAGAAAAAAGAATCAAGAACTACCTCTATTTTTTGAGAGATATATTCTGTAGACATTTCATTTCTTAAAAAAATAATAGTATTTGAATATTTGGTTTAATGATTAAACATTTAAAAATTAAATTTTAAAAAAAATCTTTTTTGACAATTTTTGTCTTTGCTGATTGTATCGTAGTCAGGCAACTAAATTGCCAACCCTTTCATCATTGGTCATTTTTTTTCCCCCGGAAAGAAGAAAAACTTTCCACAAACGGCATTTGTGTATATTATGCATGTCTGGTTATTTGCTACTAAAAAACAAATCTTTGAACTTTTTTGTAAATTATTAAAATAATATTAACTTCCTTTTACATTTCTTGTAGAATTTTTAAAATACTTCTTTGAAAACAATATTTTGCGTAAAATATCTATTGTCTTTTAGCAAATTTCCTTGTAGTTGACATTCTTTAATTTGAACTTTAATTTAGTGGGGATTTCGAGATCTTGATAGTGCAACATAGAGTTGACCGTGTGAGAATACAGGCTCATCAAGATAAATTCCTACATGCTCGAATGTTTGTCCCTGTGATTTATTTATAGTCATGTCATAAGCTGGAATGACTGGAAACTGCCGGCGTTTGAGGATGAATGGCAGATTAATGTCACTTGGTGTTAAATCCATTCTTGGTAAAAATACAATATCTCCCCGGTTGCATTCAGAAACTATTTCTGCAGTGATGAAGTTAGCGTCAAGTCCGGTGACCGTAAGGCGAGTGCCGTTGCAAAGTCCTTGCTTTGGATTCAAATTTCGAAGCAACATGATTATGACTCCTTTTTTCAACATTAACATATGTGGTGGCATACCTGAGGGAGTCTGTTCATGTAGAAATTCTGATGGGTAATTAAGAGAATCATTTGGATCTTCAGATATGATAGAATCTGCACTATAATATAATTGAATTTCTCCTTCGAGTTTTTCAATGATGGCACGATTTATTTCAAGAGTCTTCTTATTTGTTGGAGCTAAAATAACTCGTTTTGCAAGCTCTTCAACTGGCATGTTACACAGTTGTTCACCATAAATGGCTTCAATTAGACTGTTCTCAACAATCATTTGCTCAGGTATTTCAACAGAATTAACTGGTAATCCAAAAATATGAGGAAGATTGCTTAAACCAATGTTCAGTAGCCATGTGTTGTGTTGATTTTGGCCGATGCTACGCATATTTATAGTAAGGCTGAGGTGAGTAAATTTGTTCCAGAGTGGGCTTGATTTTATACAGCTTTCAATAATATCAGCTGGAGTACCTCTTGGGACTACTGGAAGTGTCTGCCTGAAATCGCCTCCAAGTACTATTACTTTTCCTCCAAATGGCCTATCATTGCACATGACTTCACGCAACAATATATCTATACAACGAAGACCATCTTTAGTGAGCATTGTAATTTCATCAATGATAATCAGCACAGCCATTCGTAGATTTTCAGCTTCTGGAGATGTTGTTCGCATTGTTGAAACCGATGTGTCAAGGAGAGGAACTGGTAACTTGAACCCACTGTGAACAGTTCGACTACCTTTTAGCAATGTTGCAGCAATGCCAGTCGTTGCAAACGGAAGTGCAATTTTTCCTTTTCCTCGAACAAAAGACAACAGTGTTGAATACAGATAAGTTTTTCCAGAACCTCCTGGACCATCCAAGTAAAAATATCTATCATTTTTCTGTATGTTGTCAATTGCTGCAGTAATTTTCATGAATGCAGAAAGTTGTTCGTTATTTAGAGATATTATACATCTTTCAGCTGCCTCTCTTTCGTCAGACTGGTTGAAATCCTGAATTTTGATTGGATTTCCTGTTGGAATAGGTAGACCAGCTGAAGCACATGACAATCCATGTTGTTTGAGAATTTCATTGATGTCATGTATAGCAAAGTTAAAAGCTACTGTTTCAATATTGATACCCAAATAATCGAGAGACATGTTAATATGGTATTTATTCCAAAGCTCTAATGCATTTGTCGGATTGCAGAAGCAAAGGATAAATGCAAATGATTGCCGCAATTGCTTTGGCATTTGAAAAATGGCAGCATCCTGTAAATACAAATCCCACTCTTCATCTGACTCTGTCAAGTGACGATGGAAAGCTGCTTGCTTGAAAGTATCGTAGACAACATTGTCAACCGTTCGCAGAAATTCAAAGCTTATAGCGCCAGGGACATGAAGCAGCAATATGCGGAGATAGAACCTCTCTTCATCTTTTACACTAACATGGTACATCCTTGAGATAATTTTATTACCTCCTCTCTGTCTTTTTTGCCAGCTGTTATGAATATACACATAGTGATATGGAATATCTGTGTACAACAATGCTTGTGCATCAGTATCTCTGTTATTTAACTCAAACCATGACTCAAGCTTTGTTCGTGATGATCGTGCAGCTTTCAAGGCTTCTACTTCATGACCAGAAGTAAATATAAGGCGTTGCTGGTTTGGGAGGTGTACTGGCAGTCTCATCCCTGCATGCGAACGGTCATGCATTTTTGATTCAAGCAATCTCCACATTGCTTCTGATGCACCTACATATCGAGCATCAATGTAGTTAGCAATTTCATTGATTTGGAGTTGCCCTGTAGTCAGAATCATATTAGCACAGTCAAATCCCTTATAAATATATTTGTAAATATATTTAATTGCACGCATAGAGGTACAAACTTCAACATTAATGTGTGCATTGTATTTAAGCAACAGATATGGATTGTATGGAACCACATATCTACTATCCATTGATCTACCTCTAACTTCAACTGTTACATTTAAGCGTCTACGGTACAATGGATAGCCATTAATGTTGATAGTTGTTTCTGTTTGAAGTTGCTTGGGAAACTGCTTTTTACATTTCCCATGTTCCATGCAAGGTGCTCCAAGATTATCAATACCACATGGTCCATGCAACATGCATTTTGTTACAATTTCATGCAAGCGTGGATTTTGATCAGGCAATGGAATCTCAGCACACACAAATTGATCAATAAGCTCAGCAGTTGAAAATTTGTCTTCTACTCGTAGAACAATTAAAATGTGAGCATGCGGCAGTCCTCGTTTTTGGAATTCCACAGTATAAACATGAGCTGTAGCTTTTCCAAAGACACTGTGAACAACCAGATCTTCCATAAGAGATTTTAGTTTCAACTTAAAGACTCGTGCCACCAAATCAGGAAGGTCATGTGTTTGTTCTCCTGGTCGTAAATTTTCAGTGATTTCTCGCCACTTTGGATTCGCCGTGAATGTTATAAAAAGATCTGGTCCACCAAATTTAGCAAATATGGACATGGCATCAGCACATCGTTCTCTCATATTTCTTGGTGATCCTTCAAATGATGAAGGCAAAATTATTGGAATTCCTGCTCGCATTCCAGCATTTTCATTCCCAATTTCAAGATGATCTGCAAGTCCTTGATAGAGCTCAGTTCTTAACTGCTGCTGATGCATTTTGATGAAATTGAGATTATTTGCTTCTACCTGAAGATATGAATCAACAATCCACTGCTGAGAAAGTTTTCCTGCACAAATTATTGGATTAAATTCATCTCGAATGGCAGTCAAAGCAACTTTGTATTGAAGCATTGTAACATTCACTCTGCTGCGATTTGCTTGTGCTCCATCATAAGCTTCACAACTCCAGTTCGGTTGCCAACCTGGCTTGCCATAGGGAAACAAAATGGGATAAGCCATTGGATCCGAGTTTGGGCTCAAGATATTAATATTAATAAATGGTTGCAAAGGATTTTCTGGATTGAAAGGATAGACACGGATGTCACGTTCAAATGGAGGTTCTCCGTCACTATTCACAGAGACCATGGCAATTTCATTGGCGGTTGGTGCATTGTATCGGCGCTGATCAGAGTGTCGGTCTCGTCGGAACACCATATTTACGATAGGAATATCCGCTCCTGCTTCACTTGCTTCTTGAACTGCTCGAGCTTGAACCTCCCTAAGCATACAGTATGTATTTGTTAGCCGATTGTGCTGCCTGAAAAATCTATCAATCTGATCTAAAACATGCGAGAAGCATTGCTCATTAGCTGGATGAGTAACTCTTATATCAGTAGCTTGAGTACTGTCAATGACATACAGCTGAGCAAACTGGGGAGCTTCGCCATTCAGTGGTTGAATGTGGCTTGTACGATGACAAATTTGACCATGGACTTTGAAAATATAAGGTCCTCTACTATTAAAATCAAGAACTTTTGCTCCCATTGATGCAAATGAAACCGCACTGTTGTATGAGCGAATATTTTCGAGAAAGTTCTTGTGATCAGGATTGCTCGGATCCATAAGCAAGTTAAACAAAAAATTGGGGTATGACAACACATTTCCCTCATCATCTATTGGTTTCTCCAGTTTAACTCTTCCTTTCCGGCAGCAACTTTTAAATTTTCCATCAGGCGGGCGTTCTGCACTGAAATTCTTAGAACTACAAAACTGGCAAATTACGTTTATTGGTCCACAATAGTGTTCATCTATTTCAGCAGTGAAATTAATTTCTCGCCTTTGACGCTCTCGGGATAAGCGATGGGTTTCTGCATCTCTTATTCGGCGTACTCGAGTTTCTTCTGGCGACTCTTGTTGAATCCGAAGACGTTGGGTTGCAGCATTAGTCGCCCGCAATCTATCTCGCGACTCTTGGCTTTGCCTTGCTAGATATCTCCGTTGCCGTTCTCTAGCTTCCCGGCGCTTTTTTTGAGAGGGACTTTCGTTCTCGTACATTGTTATTGTAATACTTAATTATAATACTAATTATAATACTGTTATAATATAACTTAAATTTGAAATAAGTTTGATAATCTCTGAGAATGTAAATCACGTTTTTGGATTGTCAAATCAAAATATTAACTCATGTTGCCAATAGAAAAAGTATATGTAAAATTAATCAAAATATATATACTCGATCAAAATATTAAATATTAAGTTAAAAAATATCCCGAATTATCTAACAATATTGCATTTAATCCACAACATGTAAAAGCAAACCCTATCATTATTTTTTATTTATTTAGTTTTTCATGCAATTGGAGTAGTAGACTGCCATCCATTTTTTTACAGTTCACTACGCGATTCATTCACATTCAAGTTTATTTACTTTCAGAATTCATCGCAAAAGTAAACAGATTTTTAAAAACTGTTAAATATACAGCTAAAAACATCCAATTTTTTTTAGTTCTGAATGTTTTATAGAAAAATAGGCTGAACAAACGTGATTTGATGAAGATATTTGTTTTTAGGTAAGAAAAAATTCTGATCCACATCTGAAATTGAAATTAAGCCTAACGGGCGGTTTGTTTACTGAGGGCTTCAATTGAAAATGAGTACAGCCCGGAAGTGTTATACAGAGACAACGGCTATTATATATAGGATACTATATGGAATTTCAGCTGTCTAGAATTTATACATAAACAGCAAAATTTGCGTAATCCATGTCTGTTACTTCAAACTTATCAAATTAAGTATTAAAATTTGAGAAAAAAGAAATGTATTCTCAATTTCTGGAATCACTGTATATTCGTTTACATATTACACAGACGTACAATTAGCTGAAAAAATGGTAACAATTGCTTAAAGCTGTAGAAATTCCCTATTTAAAGGCAATATTAATGTCTGACAGTTATCATGCCAATGTATTACCTTTTAATCACATTTCACTGAACTGGGAAATAAGAAATAGAAAAACGCAACACGAGGCTCCAGTTTACAGTTTTTGAGAACGCTCAAAACGCATTATTATATTACTGCAGAGTAACTTACAGTCACGAGTGAATATTTTTCGAAAACTATGGAAAACTTCGCTACTGGTTTTTGAGAACTCGCATGTTAGGAATCGAAAAGAATATTTTTTCTTCTTTCTCAAGAGAATTGTTGCATTTTTAACAAAAAAGAGCGTTATACAATAGAAATACATTTTCTGATATGTGCTGCGTTGGATGACATTTATGTTAAAGTGTAAAATATGGTAACTTCTTGCCTCTGTTGAACAATACAATCTTTAATTCAGATATTTATTTCATAGAAAATTCAATGCGCTAATATATTTTTAAATTACGACATTCAATTAATTCCAGAAAAGTTCAGGTTTAAGTTGGTGTCTCTTTAAATTAGGAAATTTAAAAGGAAATTTTTAAAAGTTGCGTTTGGATGTACATAGTATAATTTGTTAATTAATTCAATAATTCATTCATTATTATTAATAGTATGTCATTACTTTCCAAAGTCTTATAGAAAAATTTCTCGAAATTTTGTGAGAATTTTTCCCATAAATAAATAAAGTGTTTACTTGAAATTTTTATTTAATTTCAAATGGCAAATTTAAAAACGACTGAGCTCAAACATTAAAAATTATACATGGAGGTGCCGGGGTTTGAACCCGGGGCCTTTCACATGCGAAGCGAACGCTCTACCACTGAGCTACACCCCCACCAGTTAACTAGACGTAAGAGTAACATATTTACACATAAATCCATATTGAAAAATATTCAGATATATTTTTACAATATTTTTAAAATGTAATCGCTTTACAAGATCTCAAAATATTATTACATCGATTATATATTTCTCGCTTTAATGGGTAAAATATGTTTTTATTGCTTTAAATTAGTCATCTGACGTATAAGCAAAATTAGTTTAAGTATCGACTTGCTGAAGGATACGGAAGGAATAGATCTAACACCTGCTTTTCATGCTCTACGCCAGAGCTCCGCAACCTTTTATCTTCCACGGCACAACAACGTTTTTTTCGATAATTCCACGGCACACCACAAGAAAGAGCTTGCAAATATATAAATTACAATAAATGCGTATATGTTTTTATTAGATAAAAAAACACAACAAAATAGCTCTATGTATCAAGATAATTATAATCATTTAAGTTTTATGTAAATCATTTTGAACTGTACACCAACACAAGAACAAAAATATAAAATTATAGTTTACAAGTAAAAAAATTTCTCTTTAGATTTTTATATTAAAATTTGTTTTTTGGTCTTTACTTAAGCCTAATAAAACAAAGTTAATTTAAACATAACTAATTTATTAATGAGATATTTGAGATTGTTTTGATAAATGTGCATTTTATATTTGCACAGTTCATGGTCAAGGCCCTTTAAATAGGATCGTTTGTCATCCAGTGTCGAAAAACTTTGTTCGCATAAGTATGTCGTCGAAAATGGGAGCAAAATTGCAATGGCCTTGTCAGAAATTTGTGGATATTCTTTCTTAACTGAAATCCAGAAATAGGACGCTCGAGCATACATACAATGTATGGCTAACAGCATGTTTTTGTTTTGTGTATAATTTCGACCCAGAAAAATTACATATTAACAAAAAGTTAGAGGAATATTTTACTTAGAAAAATTTCTATTTAATGCGGTGGTTAATTTTTTTATTATCATAATCGTTAAAATCACCGCGGCACAGTCAAGATCACCTCGCGGCACACTAGTGTTCCACGGCACAGCGGTTGCGGAGCACTGCTCTAGGCCACGTGCTCTAGATTCGGATTCAACTTTCTTCATTCCGTTGTTTTTGAAATCCCCTTTCTTTCGTTATTACTTCCCCTATTCATTAAGTCTATATGTGTAATCACTCCTCAATTTGTAATATACTGCCTTCTTTAGATCGTAGGAGAATGCCCTGAGACTTGGTATCAGGTCTGAATGTATAATTAAATTAAGTCTAATTATACATTGGGAGCGGTGGCGCAGTTGACTAAAGCTGCGAGCCAGAGATCTGAACGTTTCTGGTTCGATGTCTGTCGCTGAGAAATCCACCGCCGTGTACGCTAATGGCGGCTGGTGCACTAAAAATCTGTCGGGGCTGCAATGTCCTCCAAGTTCTCAAATTTACCTCTGGAGGTGCGGGGTCAAGTGTACCGGTCTCGCCACTTGACTAGGTTCAAAATTATGGGACCGTCCCTTTAGCCAAGTCGGACTTCGACACTTGTGGTGCTGTTATAAACCGGAGCCGCACCACTCTGCCCAATAGCCTCTATGGACTTGACCTGATATACTGTCGGTAAAGGGCCATAAGCCACACATACATAATTATAATTTTATATGCTCGTGTGTAGGAATGATTATTTTACATGAGTTTTTATATAACGATCATTATAGATATCATTATGTTATTATATAGATAACAATAACTAAGCAATTTGAAATCTTGAAAAAAAATTATATTTAAAGCAGAATTATGTTTTATGTGTTTCCTGAACCAATAGCTGTATTTGCATAATTTTCCATTTAAATTTTATGCTAATATTTATGAACTTGCCTAAATAAAGGAAAGACAGCCAAATAGTAGCCTGCAAGCCTAACATTTACAGTAAGTCTTATTACCTGCTCTATATTATTTATATTTCATTAATCTTATGATTCAAATCCCTTGAGAAGCAGCTAAAACTCAAATGTCTCGAATTATCCTTTTGTTTAGTAGTATCCAGTATATGACAATTAAACAAAGGGAATAATTCCCGGTGTTTGAGTGATAGCTACTTCATAAGTTAATTGAATGATAGGATTCGTGAAGCATAAATAATAAACAACAGGCTATAATAAAAAGACTGATTGGCAATGTTAGGCTTGCAGGCTACTATTTGGCAGTCACTTATTTAGACAAGTACACAAATATTATTATAAGAATTAGCTCTTACAATCTGGATTTATAAGAACTTTATTTATAAAACTTTTAATCTCTTCTGATGCCGGAATTTTTTTTTTTCAGGGTAGGTTTAGATACGGAGAAAATATATTCAGAAATTTTACATACGGAATCTGAAATCCTGAAGTCAGTTTAATGAAAACAAAATTAAGGAACGTCGCCAAAAATTCCCTCGAAATTCCTTGCAAGGAGTTTTATGTATATATCCTTTTAAAGACGGCAAATAGTGAAAAACGTCATTCCGAAATAAATGGATCTGAAGTACAGATATACAGCAGAGTACGCACAGCCTGTACAATATAAAAAAAATGTTGCCAAAATCCTCAATCTAAAAACATGAGATTTGTGTTCGTTGATTATAAAATCTTTGTATTATGTTTTAGACGAATAAAATAAATATATTCTATTCTGGAGAAATTTAAATTTCTTACTCGAAAACTATTCCCTATGCTAACTACGTATCTGAATAAGATTTTCTAGAATGCTTCGCTATGCGTACTAACTCCTCACTTTTAGTAAATGACATGTATACGTTAAATTTTTCTACTGACTGGGAAAATATTTGTACGTAAATGCGTCTGTGGAAATTCCAGATTCCAGCTTTCTTTTTTTAAATGATTTGCTCTTATTCCTTTATTTCTCAGTTCCCAAGCATAATTCCGTACTCTTGGTTCTATTTTCTGACCTTTATCGCAAGGTTATCGCAAAGTTTTTGCGAGAAAGGACGGACTGTTTTACTTGCTCGAGAGTGTCCCTTAGCATGAGTTTATCATATTCTTAAAATATATTTTACTACCCCGTTTCCCTGACAAGCGATTCCCCGTTTATGTCAGCAGCTGCCTCCCACCACTTCGTTCAGGATATTTATGTTGTGTCCCTTGCTTACATCAAACTGGTTTCTGATCCTCCCATTTATGAATTACTCATGGAGATAATCATTCCTAATGTCAATCGGCCTGATAATGAGCCACATTTATATGTTGAAACTAGTAACCTCGCTAATTTTATTGTTGGTTTTGAGCTTCATCTTAGGTATACTCAGTTTCATTTAAGTAATAGAGTGCTAGTAAAGTTTTGTTCACATAGAATCCGTCAGCGTCAGCGTAAAAATTTTAACCAATCACATATCAATCACTGATCCATTAAACCAATCAGCGACAAGGGAATCTTTAACGCTGACGCTGAAGTATTCTATGTGAACAGGCCCTTAGAGGCAACGATGGGACAGGCATTTTGTCCCTTAGTAGAGGTATCCCTCCTTTGAAGGAACATTTCGTTCCACCAACTGGGAATAATTAATTGTATACTCAGAATAAAGATAAGTTTTAAATATAATAATACATCAAATTACAAGACAGCAAATCATATGTAAATAATTTATCTATTATTCTGATATTTAGGATTGATTGTACATAGTTTAATATTAGAGGTTAATTCTAATTAGGCATTTAATGAATAGAATTCAAAACAAAATCCTTAGATTGTAAAAAGACAACACGTAACTTTCATTTAAAAGAATCATACAAAAGATCCTTTTTTTGTTTAAAAACATTTTTTATTTATGAGATATTAAGTTTACAAGTTAAATTAAGCCCATCATGGTCAGCGACATTTTAAAAACTTTGTAGCAAATGTTCTCGTTACTTTAAGTCTTGTATAAATATTTTGTGTCTCTGAGTAGATCGTCTTCATCATCATATCCTAAATCAAAAGTCCCAGTAGTGCACTCTACCCATCATACTTTGAGAATGGGCAATTGATAGGCCTTTTTCACACTGATTTCAGAGCGTAACATTGCGTTCCTCCATTGCCACCGAAGTTGTTGACATGACCTGGGATTGGTCCGACGTATCCCGTGGTGGCGGTGTTACTAATCCCTCCTGATCTAGCGGCGCTAGACCAGGTCCATGAGTTCATATATCCTCAGTAGGTCCATCAAATAGCGAGGATTGGTAATAAAGTCCTTCCTAGACACATTTAGGCAAGTTTGGATGTGACCAGGAGTGGCCTGTTCATTATTACACTTTATGCAAGTGGGAAAGTTTTTGTTTTGGGGATCAAATTTAGGCACCTAAAGTGGCCACTTGCAAACCTAGATGTTGCAGTCTGCTCAGCTCTATCAACCTTGAAGGCTATCAACCCTGAAGAGCCCTACCAGCGCAGACACCAACGTCCAGTCATGGATCGCGAGACATTCTCCAAGTACTCTGGATAAAAGATTTCCTTACGGAATATGCCTCCAGATAAGTAAAAACCGAAGAAGTTGGTGAACGTCTAGCGGTACTCTCTTTTGCTAGGATGTTAATATCAATCCCGTGGTAATTGCGTTGATCTCTTTGCCTGATTGAAATTTTTACTGCTGACGATCCTCTCCACTCCGGAAGCAATGATAACAAGACCTCGGTGTTCTGTGGTTTATTTTCAGGAACTTCACCTTCATAAATGTTTTCCATCAATATTTTCCATCAATATTTTTTTAAGATTGTGGATCGATGAAATTTTCAGTATTTTAAATAAAACACATTTTTGTAAGTAAAATACTGAATGTTTTTAGGAGTCCCTTTAAAAGAGGCTATGTAGTTCCCTTATTCGAAGGTAATTATGTTAATGTCCCTTTACCAACGGGTTTCTTGAGTAAATGCTGCTTAATGATTGTGTAAAATATATTAACCAATAATTTCGGGGGAAGAGAATAACTGATATATTTTTGTAAATATTTATATTATTTTAAATCTCTCTTAATTCTGATATTAGTTTTATGCAGCAACCGTGTTACTCTTTAGTTTAGTTTTAAGCTCGAAATTAGCTAGACCAGTTTGAATTATGGTGTTGGCGGATAGTTGGGTGACATAATTACCCGATTGCTCGAAAGAAATATATTAACTAATTAGGTAGCATTTGATAATATTTATGTTCGGAAAGAGTCGTGTGTTGGCGGCAAGAAAACTAATAATAAATGAAGGAATTAGATACAACAGTCTCTCTCATATACACACAATAATCATCCCGAGTCATTGGTCCTAAAAGTAAATGAGCAATATGTGAGGAAAGGAATTCGAAAAATGAGGGTTCTTTGCATTACTGGTAGAATTCAGTTGGTGGAGCACCGAGCTTGATGTTAGAAGATTCAGGTTATAATCACTGGCATATAATGTTTATGCGATATTCATTGAAAAAAAATGTAAAGAACAGAATTTCGGAGTTTTTCATAGTAAAGGAATATATATAGGGAATATGAAATATAAATATTTGCAATTTATCAAGCTAGAAATTTTTGAAATATTTTTCTTTGAATGCTTGGTTTCACATTATTGATTTTTGAACTGCTTATTTTTACCTCTCCGGCATTTTAAAGAAAAATATTCAAATATTATATTAAGTTTTGTGAATATTTATGTGCATAATATATGTTATTTTTTCAATTTTAGTCTCATTTTTTAAAATTCCGTCTCATTTATAGAAAAGAAGTTTACTTAAACAATTCTGATTTCACTATACTAAAACTGACAGTTTAGTTTGTTTTTTAACTTTCCCCCTTTTAGTGGATTACGTTTTTACAATTTAAATAAATTTCTCATATATGATTTTGTTTCCTCTGAAGCGAATTTTTCGTAGGACGTAGGGACTTCGTTAAACAGCAAAACAGATACCGTGAAATATAAAATTACCAAAAATTGTAAATATGTAATTTTAAAGAGTAAATTTGAAGTCTTGCAGTTATCATTGAAAAGTTGCTCTTTTTATTCACTAAGGAAGTAAGGAATAACAAATCACGGCATGAAAATTTCCCTTACTTTATCTGACAGAGCGCAAAACGCGTTATTATTTTACAGCAGAAATGCGTGCTGTCACAGGTGAATATTTTTCGAAAAATATGCAGAGCCTTGTTAATAACTTTAGAAAATTCTGGGTTGTCAGAAATCAGGTATTGAATATTTTCTTGGTTTTCGCTAGAAAAGTGTTGCATTCTTAAGGAAGGAAGTTTATCATAAGAAGGAATTCATTCTTTAAAAAGTGCCGGAATCTGAAGTTAAGACATTTATGTCAGTTTGAAACGCAAAGTTTGAGCCAAAGATGTAAGTTTCATTATGAAGAGAGTACAACAAACGTAAGAAAGATTAAAATGAAGGAAGTTTATGCGCATTTCTATAATAATTCTAGAAGTGAAATTCCTTAAAATTTTAAAACATGGGATAAAAGCTGCAGCCATATAACAAACAGATGTTAACACATTCCCTTCTGATTCCTGGGTCCAGCGCTGTCATCTCCATCATAGTTTAAAAACCTGTCATATTTGAAAATAATGCAAAGATTTAAGCCAATCTTCATCGTATTTATTTCTATCATATGAACAAATATCCCGGCCCTGCCATTATATAGGACGTTTTTCCCCCAATGCGGAGGCACTTTGTCGGATAGACTTTCTCCTGTTGTTATTCACCGCAGCTTTTGCTGACCATTTTATTATGGGAGCACTATATAGGTGGACCAGCATTGCTCCCTATGAAGGGACGACACGAACGGAAGTATTTTAGGGGCTCATGCCAGGATTCGATCCAAGCACCCCAGCACCAAAAGCCAGCGCGCTTTACCACAGGGCCACCTCGGCTCCTATAGGACTTTCTGGGAACTTGGTTACACTCAAAACGCTGCTATCGTATTATCCTTATTCAAATTAACCCTACGATGAAACTAATTTTTTTTTCTTAGAAGCTACTTCCGCAACATACGCCAAATACAGGGTGTGACAGAAAGAGCGTTCCAATTTGGAACATCAATAAAAAAAATACAAAGCAGGATAGAGAAAGAAATCTTTTATACCTGAGAAGTACACAGTATGCAATTGTCATCCATTAAGTTTCAAAGATTATATCAGTTAAATGGTGACCGTCATTTTCGATACAGTTTTGAATGCATCGAAATTTCCGAAAGTCTCTTTCGGAAATTTGCATGGATCTGCGGATCATGTCCCACAGAATCGCCGTGATTTCTTGCGTAATTGCTGCCTTGAGTGAGTGCTTGCAAATTTGTTGGTCGATGTTGTAGACTTTTGATTTGAGATAGCCCCAAAGAAAAAAAATTGCAAGGGCTCAAGGCAGCGATTCCGTGGGACATGATGCGCAGATCCATGCAAAATTTCCGAAAGAGACTTCAAAACTGCATCGAAAATGACGGTCGTCATTTAACTGATGTAATCTTTAAAGCTTAATGGATTACAATGACATACTGTGTACTTTTCAGGTATAAAAGATTTCTTTCACTATCTTCCTTTGTATTTTTGTTAATGACGTTCCAAATCGGAACTTTCTTTCTGCCGCACCCTGTATATCTGGAAATTACAGGCAACGAATAAAAATTAAAAGACTTGATTTTTCTTTTAATATAGCACTTATTCAATGAAAGCGTCTCGTAGAACCTGGATTCTTCGAATTAGCTAGTCCACCGTTGTTTTGATTTCAGTTAAAAAATTATACACTATTTCGTCTCGCAGAAACTAGATCAGTTTGCTGATGTTTTTAGGAGTTGGGATACAGTTCATCCGAACTCGCTTTAAAATGTCCCCTTAGTGGTCACTGGAATTTATGTCTGGCAACAGAACACTTGTTCATGTTTCACATGAATCATGTTGCCATGTTTCACAAATAACTGGGTGACCATATTTACTTTATAAATTGGAGCGATATTCTGTTAAAATGGGCTTGCTAAAGGAGAGGAAAGTTTATCTTTATGATAGGGAAATTGTCCCTTTATGATTGAAGAATACAACATTACGTACAACATTCACTGATCCTTCTCATACATTAAGTGGATTTAAAGCATGTCATATAAATGTCGCAAAAAACTTCTCACTTTACCTAAAAATTCTGGTTGATAAGATTCTATGGGCTATTGCAACACGCTTGTTATTCCATTTCCTGAAAAATTTAGAACGCGGCCTATATTATATTCATCCGCTGTTGTATAGTCTATGCTGTCTATGTCATTTATACCACGTTTGTTACGCTACTACTCATCAACAGAATAAAATATTCCCGTTTGTATAAAAAAAATGCTTGTGAGGAATATAATTTAAAAATGGGAGTTCCTCATATTGCTCAAACAAATCAGTTAGTAGAATTCCAGTCTAGAGGCTCGGAGAACCTAGCTTGAATCACGGTCCTAAAAGATTGTCGTTACAGTGTAGACTAGGGGTCGGCAACGCGGTGCCTGAGAAACAATTTTCGAGTGCCCACCGTTGAAATGTCTAAATTTTAGATATTTTGATAACAAACGCTCGTAGTTTTAATGAATAGTTTTAATAAAAAAAATTAAAAATCGTCAAACCGTAAAAATCAAAAACAGGCTCTCTCGACAGCTTCGCTCTCCCCTCTCTGTGAGTCAGCTTCTTTTTCCTGCTCTGAAATTGAACTCTCTTTGCACGACGCTATAATATGTTTGTGAATCTTTGCTTTCCAGTATGAAACACTTAAAGTACGGATCAAGCCTCACTGACACTCATTTGGACAAATGCCTGAAAACAGGGAATTCACCTTATGGGTCACATTACAGAGAGTTGGCCACAGATTTGCAATGTCAAATATCGTATTATTCATCAATTTTAAGATTATTTTGTCTAAATTAATATTTGAATTTATGTATTAATAATTTATTTCGCATTAATATTTTCATGTTTAAATATTACCTCCCCCCTCCTTTTCAACTAGCGATGCCCACCGAACTCTCACATTTCTGAAATATGCCCTCCTAGTAATAAATTTTGCCGACCCCTGGTGAAGACTATGTGGGAAAAAGATGTCGCAATATAATGCCTCATGTTGCATGGATTTTTTTTAGGTATAACCTTGCAGCTAATTCAGCAAGTATAGGGTCTTTATTAAAAATGTCGTCACCCTGCTCAATACAGATACATTTTTATGTATATTAATGGCTTTTTTATTTACTTATAATTTGTTATTTAGTTTATAAGCCAACAGTATTAATCTACTTAGATTTTTTTAAGTTCTATGTTATTCTTAAATTAAATCTGTAGACGTGTTATGTAGCATAATAAAATAGTTTCCTTTGATAGTTGTATTATTTAATGGCTCGGCTCACCAGAATTATTCTCTCTGGAACAGTATAAACCGTTAGAAAATAGAACGATCTGTAAGAAATGTCACCATTTAGATGAGTATTGCGGAGAAATATAAGAAAAATTATTTTAGAGGAAAAATTTAAGGATTACAAGAAGCACCTAAAATATTTCTGCCATTAAAAAAATTAGGCATTTGACAGTCTTTTTTATTAATTTTCATTACAATAAAGAAATATTTTTTAATTTTCTAAAGTAGTTTGAAATACTTCTTTACCTTACAATGATAAGCGAATAAAAATTTGCATGTACCCATTCAAATCATTTTTTTCATTTCCTTTTTGTCATTAAAATAATTGAAATAATTTAGTAACGGCATTAATAAACTGTAAAAGATGAAATATTCATTCCTATCCACAAAATGAAGCTAATTTTTTTCTAAACTAAACTTTTTTCCTTCTTTGAAAATTGCAATTCCTTAAACGCTTTTTGAATAAAATTTTAGCGTTAGTTAATTAAAACTATTCCAGCGTGTACGCTATTCATAACGCTTTTTCTATCCAGTGGCACGCTTTTAATTATTTTGCACTCTTTTTATGTCCAAGCATTTAACCATAGTTCTGGAAGCAGCATTTTAAATCTTGATACAATGATTATACACCTGAATAGTAATTACATGAGGTAAAACTTATAAGAAACACATTTTGACACTTTTTTCTGCATAAAATTAATGAATATATTACCACCTGCAACCTCTGTCCGCATCTCTGTAAAACTATAAAATCAAGCACATCGCGTATTAAAAAATAAAATTAATTAGTAGCATTCTTTAAAGTTTTCTGTATTTCAATTTTAATGTACTTTTATTCGCATATTTTTTATGGTTCCGTTTTCTTTCCTTTTCATCATTTGAGTTTTTATTATTTTATCAGTTTATATAATTTTTTTGACGACTTAATTCTGAAGAGTTCTAATTTTCAATCTTCAGTTCTTCCCATCGGACACTTTATGAACTGAAGAGTCTATATGAAAATAATTTTAGTTCCTGACGACATCTCCGTCACATGCTCACTGATTTATTATTTAATAAAGGTACAGTAATATGACTCGAACCACAAGGACAGTATATAACAGAGGTGGGGAACCTTTTTACCATTTAAGGCCACATGTAAATTAGGTAGTAATAAAGGAGGCCGCATAAGTTGATGAACCTATAAATGCGACTTTTATGAAATTATTATAGTTAGATATAGTTTTAACAATTTGGTGCATTATATAGAAAAATAACAAAAAAAATTAAGTCCTTATTTATTTATTATTTTACATAAAAAGTTACAATATAAAATACTTTTGTATTCACAGAAGGATAAAAACTTGTTATAACATTAATCATTAATTATTATTTTTTTTTTGCAGAAAAATAATACGTTTTAACGTACATGGAGTCAGTCACAACAATAATAGTAAGAAAATAGTTTTTGTGTAGAAATCATATAACATGTCTGGTAGTATTGCTAAGAAACTCTGAGCATTAAATTACATATAAAGTGTAGTTAAAATATCATACAATCAAGGTAAACGAAGCTCATTTGGATAAATATACAATTGTAGCGACTTTAGACAACAATTTCAAAATGTCAACTTTATTTTGGCCGACACTGTACATACATTCATGCCGTTCTTTATTTAATTCTATTGATTTGGAAATTATTGTAATCTATATAGAGTAAATAGCTCACTTCTACCCAGACTTGGGTGTATATAATTTGAAGTGGTACTCTAAATGCTTTTCATACAAACACAGTTTATACATGAAACAATGTTTATTGAATTCGTTGCACATATAGAATTTGCTTTTACAGTAATAAGCATACGTACTACTTGCACGGAATATATAAATACAGCTTTCAAGAACAATATATTTTCAATACTCACAAACAGTAAGTCAAACCAGCAGTACTGCCACGTAAACTTCGGGCCCCCTAAGCACTAGCTCAGGATAGTACTGGAGCTGCATACTTCGTAGCTCCCTATCGCTTATCTATCAACTTTAACAACCTTCTTCAACCCTAACCACCATTTTTTTATTAATGACGCTGCATGGTATTTATACTAAGCGTGTATGCCGAAATTAGCATATCCCCACCAGCTTCTTTAATTCATTCACTCAAAAGTTCGATTCTTGTGAATCGAATCTTGTGTATACCTTACATCTATATAATTAAATATTAATTAATACAAGTGCTAGCTTTTATGAAGGCCGCAAGAGAAGATCACGGAGGCCGCGCGTTCCCCACCTCTGGTGTATAATGTAACGCTTCCGTTTCTCGACACACACACAGTTTTGTTTTCCTCTTAGGTTTGGTTTGGTTTGGTTTGGTTTGGTATTATTTTTGGCGCTGTATTATTTTGTCACACACAGGGCATATGCACCAGAGCAAACCTTATACAAAACTGGGGTTATATTAAACCATTACAAAGTTAAGAAACATAGCTATGACACAGATAAACATTAAAATCATACATATACAGTGTGATCATAAAAAAACTTTGCCGATGTATGGACCTCTAGCGGCTGTTCCGTTCAACCGATCGAGATGAGATTTCAGATATAGGTATTCAGAGGTATGATCTCGGGATTCTGCGAACGGTAACCAAGTGGCGCTTACGGTTATGGGTACACATACTCGAAATTTTCGAACGGCAACGCCCACTTTTTCCCGTCGCAAAATGCTCAGCGCATGCGAAAACCCTAGAGAGCGTTGAAACAGTACGTGTATCACAAAAAATGGACTCGTTATGCACGCACAAAAAACGGCTCTGCGAACGGCCTGTGATGGCCCCCATATGGAAAATGTGTAATCCAAATAAAAGTTTTATTTTGTCCGTTCTGTGTTGTCATCAGTGATCGGTGTCTTGCCTCTGTCATGAGCAAATTTCCTCCTAGCGCCCCGATCGTGTTTTTCTTGGCCGTTAGCAGAACTGTTTTTTGTGCGTGCATAAAGCGTCCGTTTTTTGTGATACACGTACCGTTCCAACGCTCTATAGGGCTTTCGCATACACTGAGCATTTTCTGGCGGGAAAAAGTGGGTGTCACCATTCGAAAATTTCGAGTTTCTGTACCTATAACCGTAACCGTGAGTTCCACGTGGTTGTCGTTCACAGAATACTGAGCTCAAACCTCTGAATAACTATATCTAAAATCTCATCTTGATCGGTTGAACGGAACAGTCGCTAGACATCCATATGAGGCGGTGAAAGGCAAAGTGGTGTAATTCAGTAAGTCAAGTGGTGTAAGTCAAAAGAGTTTAACTGCATAAACTACAAAAAATTCCACCATAAATTGAACAAATTATAATTCATAACGATTATTACAATATTGCAAATAATAACTATTTACAATTCCACTATAAATTGAACATGGAGATTACATATTTGAGCCCAAATGAAAAAAGTTTAAAATGTGACTTACACCATTTTGCCTTTCAACGCCTCATATATCGGCAAAGTTTTTTTATGAACACCCTGTATATGAGATAATAAAAGGCACAATGAGAGCTGATGGAATGTTAAAAACAATACGTAAAGGGAGGTGGGAGACAAGGAAAAATTTTCCCTTCAAGGAAAATTTTCCAAGTTTCCTGTTAGGAATTCTATTCCTATTCAGTCCATAGAACCATGGACTGAATAGGAATAGAATTCTATCTTCTCCATCTTCTATCTTCGGTACCTCAGGCCTATTTTCTAACTCCTGAAAAACCATTCCATTTCGATAGTCAATCTTACATTAGAAATCACTAAAAAGAAGTATTTTATATGTCAATATTCATATTATATTTTTCATTTTTCAATTTCAAGTTTCATATCTACCAATTAATGAGATTTAATTTCTCTTAATTATGTCAATAGACATAGATTAATTGAACAATTATTTTATCTAAATGTTGCACATAAATAGGAGTCATAATCAGGATGTCCGTAGAACCAGACGTAGGGAAAATACTAACTGCGCCGTTTAACTGAACCTTTTTTTTATGACCAGTGGTCGTGATTAACACCATAGGACTATTTCCTGAAAGAAGCTGGCATTTGAACAGAGAATTGTCTGTTTTACAGAGGAATGTCCTAATCAATTAAGCTCTCCTAATTCTCAATTAAGCATTCATTTATTTTGGATGATTTCCCACTCGGGTAATGTGTTTCTCTTTTTCCTTAAAAATGTATTTTTCCTTTCAATATTTCCAATTGAAAGGATACGTTTCAGTGCGCTTGTGACTTTTTTTGTAACAAAGCAAAAGAGGAATAATTGTTTTTAATGAATCAAATAAGATATTTTTACAGTATTTTCCTCCTATTGAGTACATATATCACCATTCCTAAATTACGAAATAAATTAATGTGAAAAAATAAAAGTTGTGCATTTGAGATGTATATTATGCGTATTTATTACTTAAAATATTTTACTGGCTTTTTCCGTGTTTTCTGGTAACTAAGGGAGAACAATTAATGAGCCCTTAATCATATTACATATGGAAATGCCACTGAAAAGTGCTTTGCTTACTTTAGTAAAATATATTCAAAAATAATTGTTTTCTTTGTAAAACCTTGCCAGACAGCTTTAGCACTAGGCCTAGCATTGTTAAATGAATTATTTAGATGTACTATAAAGCTACATATTCTAAATCAATATATTTTATCGTTGTTGTTTTTTCCCCTACCATAAAAGTTTTTATTGCTTTTTTTATTTTTCCCTGATAGCTAATGAACCCTCAATCCCATTACATACCAAAATGCCATTTTAAATAAAGTATCTTTTCCGAAATTTACTTTGAGAAGCCTTACGGGAAAATCTGTAACACCATTACTAGCACTATAAAAGAACATATGGAAATAGTATAAAGCTACTTATTTTGAATGCATATCATTTGTTTTCAAATAACTTCATTTAAAAAGAGTATATTATGATTAGAATTCTTTCGCACAATTTAGATACAATAAAAATATTATTAGTTAATGAAACCTCGATTACACTGCACCTAAAAATCCCATTATATGGTGTTGTGTTTCCATCAGTAAAATCTTTTCAGAAATATTTATTTACTTAGTAAAAGTCCGTACTACTTTAACATCATTCCTGGAATTACAAATTAAGTTATATAGAAATGCACAGCTTGACAACTGGTAAGGAACACAGACATTTTTCGTAATAACTAATGATAGGCCTCGTTAAAGAAATGAGACTTAGTACATATTTAATAAAGGCCCTGAATTTTTATGCAAAATGGTACAGATATTGCTACAGGGCAAAGCAAAATAAGCAAATGATTAAAAAAATGCTCCTTACAGCAATGTTCAACAGTTATGAAAGATGTTCGTGCTGCTCGAGATAAGGACAGACATGAGTTCGTTAGTATGTAGCGAGACCTCCTCTAGCACTCATGCACATTTAACATCTGTACTACATGCTGCCCTCTAAACAGTTGAGAAGAGCTTGAGGAATTCTGACCCATTCGTCTCTCAGGACGATTTTGAGTTCGTGTATTGTTCGAGGAGGGTTTTGTCTTTCAGCAATACATCTGCCGAGTGCCTCTCAGGCCTGCTCTATGGGATTAAGATCCGGGGAATATGCAGGTTATGGAAAGCGATGAATATCTTCCCCTGTTTGTCTGTGTCGGACATTTAAGCTATCCTATGTTGGTGGGCATTGTCATTCATAAACAGAAAGTCTGGCCCAACTGCACCACGGAAAAGATCGACAGGACCCAGGAGAATTTCGGTGCAATCACCACTGTGATATCACTGTACCTCCGCCAAATATGTGAAGCGGAGTTGTGCCATAGTGCACGATACCTGACCATACTATTACATCTCGGCCATAGTGATCACTTTAAGAGAGGGAGAACTCGTTACTATACATTCTGGTGATGGTAACGAGTTCTCCCTCTCTTTCCACCCTAGTTGGTGTTTAGAATCACTCTTGGTGGTGAATCAGGATTCATCAGAGAATATGCCGGTTAACCACTCTTGCTAATCCCAACGAACATACTCCTTACGTAATCTTTCCCGGCGATAGTGTTCTCGTAGAGGAATGCATGTAACAGGCATCCGTACATATAAGCTAACATTATATGGTTCTCGCAGATATGCGAGTACCAATAGCATTGGCAAGGTCTGCAGATGTCTGGCCAGGAGTAGCATTTGTTCCTTTTTACCACTTAGGGAGACATATCTATCCTCAAGATGTGTGGTGATCCCACGCCCCCCTGCATGCTTTTGCACAGCTCTTCCGCTTTCAACCACTTTTGTTAACAGCGACATCCCACTCTTCGACACGCCTATTGCTGTCGCAACTTCAGTGACACTTTGCCCTACCTCGAGACACCAAACTACTCGACGACAATCGTACGCACTCAAATGATGTCTTACAGACATTCTGCAGTCATTATTTGTGATCAAAAATGAAAATTTGCGGCGCTATCTTCAGAAACCGACAGTGTGGTTTTTTCCTTAAACATTACTACATATAATTATGAATAAGGAAACAACGCGAGTGCACTGCCTTTTATACAGATAAGAGGCTTTTCCTTACGTAGCCCTCTACTCTTATTTTTTCAGCGACTCACGAAAAGCAGTACGAAGAGCAGATTTGCTTAAATTGTCAAGCATTTTAATAATATACATATTTTGCATTCATAATATTTTTAACGCAATCATTTCATTCATAAAAGTTTTGAAAGTTTTCTGGAAACTAAATATGAAAACTCAAAAAGCTCTCAAGCCCTTTATATACAAAGCTACAATTTAAAGTAATTTTTTTGTCGTATTTTTCCCGAAATTATTTACTTTGTAAAGCCTTACGAGACCACATATAATATAGTTCTATGTATTATAAAATACGTCATATGGAAGCAGCATAAAACTATTTATTTTGAATAAATATTCTTTGTGGGCAAATTATTTCCTTTAATATGTTCATATATTATAAAATGCTTCTATTCGCCTCATATAAATTCATTCAATATGACAAACAACTGACGTTCCTTCAATCACATATAAAGATGCCATGCGAATCAGCTTTGTTTTCTTTGTAACGTGTCCCAAAAAATTATTATTTACTTTGTAACTTCTCACGAGGCAACTTATAACCATCTTCCTAGCAAAATAAAATAAATCCCAGTGAAATAATATAAAGCTGCTTATCTTGAATGCCTATTATTTATGTCCAAATTATTTCATTTATAAAAGTACATATTTTAGAATACTTTCAAACATTTTAAATCCCTACTTACTTTTGCGTTCTCACCAAAATCAATGTTCTTTGAGAGAAACTTCATGCATTTTCTCGTAGTATATTACAGAGAAGATAAGTAAATTTAGTTTCAGGCCATTATTACAAAGATAAAAACTCGGAAGCCTGGTTTTACTCATCGTCTAGGAACTCAAAATTTGGGCTTCCAGATCGAGTTCTTATCTTCATCTTTTTGCCATTTCCATATATCTAACGCTTGTTTTATGCAAAACCACAGGGAATGTCTTTTTAAAATGGGAAAATGAAATGATTTCCCTGCTTCACACGATTGGGTATTTTTAAATCTCCCAGATTCAATCAAAACTCAGACAATAAATTTACATGTAAGCTTAAAATGAAACACCATAAATCAAATCTAATACATTTCTTTTACAGTTATTTACAGATAGATAGATTAAAGAATAGATTAATAGTGATCAAAATTTGGGAATGTAACTAGTTATAGGACTGTAAGTATACGAAACTGTTTATTAAATTAGGAAAAATATTAATTTTATTGAAAGAAAGTTTCCAAAAGTTAGATTTCTTTTATACTAACTATTCGAAATCTTCTGAATATGCGTTATTTAACATATAGTTTAGGGTTTTTCTGTTTTTTCCCAAAAGTTATGAATTTCAATTGCTCGCCTTCGGAAAAAAGTACATTGAATATGTATGAATACTGATTTATTGCAGTTAGAAAGAATTCAAATTATCTGTAAAACAACATTTCTTGTTATACAATAAATTCATATAGTTCATCCGCATAGAATTTCATGTATTATATTAGTCTGCTTCCATTATCTTATTCCTGAGGATATTTCTTATGAGACATATTAAATTTTATTTTTTGGGCTCCCAATAAGAAATGAACTCTAAAAGGTCTATTAAGTCCGAAGGAATAAGACGTCGTAGATAATGAATGCGTGGATATCACGTGTTTATCTTCAAAGGAAAGTTATTTGTATCCCCACGATTACCACACCAATGTAAATAATACCGAATAGAAAAACTAGTAGCTGCTGGCATCATTGTAAATATACCGGAGACACACAGGTGCTTTTGACATCCTAGGGAGCAATCTCACTAAATGTGGCTTTTTATTTCTAACAATTTACCTAGATATTTTCAAGGCATATTGAACTAAAATTATTTCAAATTATTTTTAAATGCAAATTAAAACTAAATTAACGTTCTGAATACTAGTAATTTAGGGATTTATTTTTAATTCAAACTATTATGACATATACAGGGTGTTTCAAAGAGAATCATCCGGTTAAAAAAAATCCTAACTATTCATCTTTTTATCCGTTTTGAGCGAATAATGAACAGGCAGAAAGAGGGAAATCTCGATTTCAACGCAGTTTCCGACAAGTAACGCCAACTGTCTTCCTTCACCCGCCACTTCAGTGTTAGTAAAGATGGCAACTGAACAGCAGAAATCATTTTGTGTTCTACGCTTTGCGAAGTGTGAGTCCGTAACAACTGTTCAGCGGGATTTTCGTCGACAAAACCCTGGTAGATTGAAGTTCTTACCTCTCAGAGCATTAGGCAATGGTATAAACAGTTCCAAGACACGGGTTGTCTGTGTGCGCATAACAGTCGTGGAAGCAGTGTATGCACACATGCTCTCAAAAGTTTGGGACGAATTTGCCTACCGTATAGACATATGTCGTGCATCCAAAGGTGGGCATATTGAGCACCTTTAATTTGGTTTGTAAAAAAACTGTATGATTAGCCATGTAATATAAAAATAATTTTAAGTTTCTATGTTCAATATTTTTCATAATATACTCATTTTAAATCCGGTGAATCTTTTTGAAACACCCTGTAGTTCTGGATATGAAAATGCATATTTATGAATACCTTCATATACACAGATATACACAGATGTTATTTATCATCATTATATAATTTTTATCAAAAAGAATTATTGCTACTTGATATGTCATCAATTTTCGAAAAGCAATAATATATCCTTAAAAAAATCAAGTTGCGACTTCACAATTGTTTAAAATAGCCTTGATGTTTATGTCTCTTTTCGAGCTTTGAAAAATATTTATTACAAATTATGAATTTATTTAAAGCTAAAATTAATTATACCTTATTTTCCATTCATTTATTTGTACAAGGCTTGTGTATTCCTAAAGACTTGTTTTCCTAGTATTTGATAGTTACCAAGACAACCGATAAAATCTTGACTTTATTTGAATAAGAATTTCTTCTTTTCTCTTCGGAGGAAAGTTTTAGCGTATTCTAATCAGCTTAATACCATAGATATGTACTTCCCTCATCTATTTTTCTTCATTCGCATGCATAAAATAAATGCATTTGAATATCAATGGATGGAAAAATTAAGTAAATGCAGTATTTTTATTTACTTAGTACAAAAGATTCACAGATTATTTGAAATATAAATACTTAATTTTTCAATCATTTCCACGGTTTTTAAAAGTTTAATTTATTTAAGGTAATAATGCAAGCAAAACTGTTATGGTCGAATTTTTCTTTTGTGGATGTTATAAATTTATTCGAAATAAATTGATAACATTAAGTCTTTTAAAATTTATTAGAAAATACCACGATGTACATTTTGAGAAATAATAATTTTGCACTTAAAATTTCTCTTAACTTTTCTCTTAAAATTTCGTATAGTAGTGAAAGTAATAACTACATAGAATCCAATATTTTTTTCATATTTAAATCCTACACATGTGTAGTTTATATAAATGCAAATTTATAGCTTTCTCGAATCATCTGTCTTCTCAAAGAATTCTAACCTCAATTTATTTTTAAATGTACAAATTTTTAAATGTACAATGCAATCTAGAGAAATGTATATGAGTGCCTGTATAGGAAAATGGCCACTCTATTAAGCACACTGTGCGATCCTACTTTTTTCAACCCCAAAAAATCCTTGGTTTATTCAGGTTCCAATTGAATAATGAGTTGTGTTGTTGTTGTTGTTGTTGTTGTTGTTGTTGCTGATCCCTGTCACCCAGCAGAGCTAGATTAGGTCCATGATACCGCACTCTCTCAACACGTCAATGACCAACAATGGCCGCTCCAGAAGATCTTACTTTTCAAGTCCCAAGCACACCAGGATATGATCTGGAGTGGTTTTGCCCTTTGGAACATTTGGTACAAGTTGGAAACACTTTCTCCTTGTCGGTATTGCTCCTGTCTGCTGCACCGGAGGGACAGAGAACCACCGGCACCGGAGCGATTACCCTGGTACCAATGGTACACGGGGGTAATGTGTATAAAATATACCTGAGGCTAATTAAGCAAGGCAATTTGTTACCTGGTATTAGATATGTTTCAAATTGTATTATGACAGTACTTAAACCCACTTATACAGTAGTTTATCAGATAGTTTCTCAATTAGCTTAAGAGGTGTAACAAAGGGGCCATTAAAAAGGTGTCATGCTAATAGAACACTCCTATAACGATACGGCACCTGTGGTTAAAAAGTGTACTGAAAATTCCACTTCTCTCAGGATTTATCGTTAGCATCATTGAGTATACTTGGTCCACAATCGTAATGATAGATCCAGACTTTTTAAAGGTCCATTCGATAGTATCAGGAGGTCTTAATCTATGCAACAGAGCATTAATCACAACGCGCAGCCTTTCTCAGGCTATCGATATTTCCATCGATCAAAGGCTTCGTGTTCTTATCCTATGTTCTGATATTGTAAGGCAATAGAATTTAGTTTCACCAGATCATGCCATTTTTGTCTAGTTACTACGATGTCTTTCCAAAATACAAACATTTCCTTGATAGCACAGCTGTTTCAGGTCATTAATTATAGAGTTTAGAGGCATGCTCTGATAAGATTTTTCTGCGTTTTGGGATTTATAATTTGAGCCATTGTGACGGACTCTCTGGTGACAACAATTAACTCAGTATCAGCTGATGTGTTTTCTCACGGATGTATTCATCCAAACAATGGTTGATTACTCATTAAATGCATCAGGCATACTAGCGTTATTCATTTTGTCATTAACAAATTGGATATATCAGATTTTACTCTATGCCGAAACACAAATCATGGTGTACATTATTTTATTTTGCCTATACCTTTTTAGAAAAATATGCAGCAGTTAAGTAGCGTTGTTTTTAGGGGAACTTCTTTGTCTGAATTCGAATTTGCATTTACAGAAATAGCATGTGTTATTCGTAAGGTACAGAAATTGATATAACTTCAAACAAAAACCACTCCAATACACAGCTACAATAAAAAGTGGGTATGAAAGTGAATATTTTTACCTGCTGTCTCTTTTACCGCTGCAGCATTTTTTCGTAATGTATTGAGCAGTAATCCCATTTGTAACTTATACTATCATGTATAGTAGCACTTGAAGTAGCACTTTGTTAACTCCAATCCTAGACCACTAGAGAAAACTCTTTAGAAACAATACAAATCCATTAATTTTAACTAAAAGTGGAAATTTTCAGAGACTTTTCCTCACAGGATTCAGACTAGAAATTTTGTATACTCTTTAATCTAATCAGAATCAGAATATTTGAATTCAATTCTCCGTACACACGTAGGGCAGTATGACATTTTACCTTGACATTCTTAAGTCATAAAGCAGGAAAAAACATGCGCAGAATTTTGCTTTAACGTAGGATTACGTTCCTCCATAAGGATCCGCGGTAAAGCAAAATTTCAGACGTTAAAACCGTCGTCGCGAGTCATAAATCAAGAGAGGCAGAATATAATTTCTAAAAGGATATTTTCTGACATATGTAACTTATTTTTCTTACAATCGACCTATTCTGAATAGGGTTATCTCTTATCATTCTCCTCGTATGTAGGAATTTTATTGTTAAAAAAATAGAGGTAGGCAACGATAAGTAATCCTACGTTAATATCCCGCGGTAGTTTCGTTAGAACAGACTACCTGAAATTTTTTTGATTAGACGGCATGAAAATCTTAACCCTGTAGTTTAAACAAAATCATGCATTTTCACCTAGAACCAAATTTCCCCAAACTCTTAAGTTGGTGGTTGGACTACAAATAAATGCCAGACTTCAATAAAAGTTTAATAAAGTTATTCTAAAAAATTTTCAAATATTTTCTTATTCATTAATGCGCTTGCCTACCGATCTATTGATATAATAGAATCAAGGTAATTCATGATAATTTGAAAAAATGCCTAAATTTAGTCAACCAAATTATATAATTATTTATGTGGTTCTTTTCAGAAAATATAGATATTTAAGCATCGACATTTACGAATAATACGATACCACTTTAAACAGAAAAATATCTAAAACGATTTTTCTGACTTATATTTCTGTTTTCGACAAATTCGTTAAATGTATCCGAGGAAATTGAAATCCAGAGATAATTAAAACCTGTGTGGGATTACAGTTATAAATCGCTAATCTTGGTAATGTCCTGGTATTTCATTTCAAATATTTTCGGTTTACTACCCCACTCAGAAAAAATCCAAATTACTTACTTACACACACACACACACACATATATATATATATATATATATACACTAGTTAACAAAAATTAAGGAAAAGTTGCAAAAAGAGGGATAACACGTTCAAAACTAGGCCAATCTGTTTAAAATTTGAATATGTTGTTAAATAAAAGGTGCTGAACACTACATTATACAAAATAGTGGTGCTGTAGTCGTAATACGTCATTTGCTAGAAGCATAAAAGTGCATGTCTCAGAGCAAGGCGGCAATTGTCGCTGCGAGGCTGAGATTAGACATCTGGAATAGCCAAATTGTAACAATGACCTCCAGGCATCACTCGCTATTTTTGTGTATCGCTAATTTTGTGACTTTCCCTTAATTTTTGAAAACCAGTGTATATATATATATATATATATATATATATAGAGAGAGAGAGAGAGAGAGAGAAAGAGAGAGAGAGAGAGACAGAGAGAGGGAGAGAGATACATAGATAAAATGTGGTGAATCGTGTATTATTTTCTACAACATATTCCTGCGTTATAAATTCGTTGTTTGTTTATTAACCGCGAAAAATATGGATACATTTTTAAAACTCTCTTCATACAAAATTACAATAGACATTATAGAATAAATTTGACCATGAATATTTTTATACCTGTTTTAAATTTAAAAGCTGAAGTTTGTAGGATTCAAAATATTCTAACTTTTCTCTCGGTAAAAATACGTTCTGCCTTTAAATTCTATGCAAATGAAGCCACATGCTCACCAGCCCTGTAAACAGAAAAATTAGCTTTCAAATTTCTAGCCAGCGAGGCAAAAATTTAAAATGGTAGCATGCACAAGTAGAAGAGGAAATCATTTTGGCACAGTTAAAGTTATGTATATATATATATTTTTTTCCATTCTACATGCGTCTCCGGAATAAAGTTTCACACTATAGTGTTAACTTTTAGGAGATTCGTTAGCTAAAATATATTTTTTGACCTCAAGTTTGTAAGGCAATTTACCTATTTTTAACATAAAATTAGATCTGAGGTTTCATAAAAGAGATTAATGTTAAGTCATAGGTTACGAATAAAATAAGTTATTTTTTACTTGGGTTAAATTTTACAACTAAAAAATACATTCACTGTTAAAAATTATGATTTAAAAAAAACACTTAGTTTTAAATCTCACTAGAGGAAATCCCATCCATCTAAAATTAAATTATTTTCTATATAACTTACTTAACTTGGTTAGCAAATCAATCGGCTCCATGTAAATATCGGGCTGGTTTTTCCTTATGCTTCTTCCTATTTACCTGTCAACCCGCTGTTTCCACTGTAATCTAATACCTTGTTATTTATCATTAACGGCTTTCTTTTTTACGTGTGGGGGGGAAAAGTGTAAAAGTCGTTGCAAAAGAGTTTGCGAATATTGCGAGGGGAAAACAAACTTAATTAAAATTATTTGTAAAGCAAATAAATAAATAAATAAAAATTGTTGAGAGCAATTTCAACGCTACACGCAATTCTATTATTTTTTATTCTAGTTTAATTAAGTTTATTTTAATTTTGGCTTCATAACATTATGGCAGAATGCCAATAACTGCTATTTTGATCATTATCGAGATGGGCTGCTCTAGAATTGCCCTTATAAAGTACTCTAGCATTTTGAAGTTATAAACCATCGATGCGCTTTATTCAAGTTAAAATCATTTATCCACAGTTTGTATTCTAAGAAAACCAAGTCAAGTGTCATTCAGTTTTTTATAGATTGTTAATTCATTAAATTATGCATTATTGACTGTAAAAAGATGGTAATAAATATTTATACATGCATATGGATCCCAACCAGCTATTTATTCATTATCTGGAAGCATATGTAATCACAACATTTTTAAATACGTTATTTTAATATAAAACGTTCATCTCCTGTTGCGATTCTTTAAAAACACCCCCATGTTGACTTTCCATGTCTTGTTGACTTTTTATGCGCATTTTATTTATCATTATATATTAACGTTCTTGAGTGTGGTTATTGTCTGTTAAGAAACGGAAATATATATTTATGCATGCTTTTAAATAACCACAAGATCTAAAACGGTTTTTCACTAAGTTTTATGTTCCCTGCTTTTGCATGTTTGATGTAATCTTGTTTTAGTATTTTCTGAATATCTTTATGTTTAATTTGAATCACTTATCTTCTGTTAGTATTAAAGATGGCACTTTCTAATTATGGAATTGTTTTTGTAGAATTCATTCGTAAATACCCATATATATTGATGAATAAATACGATAAATAAATGAAATATATGAATATATTTATAGAAACGGAAATTTATACTTCACCCTGCAAGTATATTGCCATAAGCTTTGTATGAATCCTATACTAATATTTGCATTCCATATTTTATATCTTTATCTAGAATTTTTTTCTCAAAAACACATTTCCCAATTGTAAATATACTCTAATTTATTTACGCTAAACTTTCTGTGTTTGTCATTTCTTTGCTTAAATATTTTTCTTTCATAAAATTTTCACACGCTTTAAAACTAATCATTTCTTACTAGGAATTTTGTCACATCTTTAAACATTTGTTTATCACCAGGAAAATGTTTTGTAAATGTCAATTGAGTCTCTGTTTCCTGTTTCCCTGTTATTCAAAAAACTTATCAAAATAATTTAAGCTATAAATCTTATACGTCATTCTTAAGATATGTGTTGTACTCCTTTTTAATTTTAAAAGTAGCATCTCATGCCTATTTTTCATTTTAATTTCAGCAAAACTAAAACCACATACAATCAAAATTTCTTTAATGCTAAACAGCCCTTTATACGATGATTTATTTTAAAAAGGAAATAAAAGATTTCATTTTACATTTACCTTACAGTAAATTTCGGTAGTAAATTAATTTATGTATTCCATGGAAATAGTTTAAAATATAGTTAGTTTAATACACTATTAAAAAAAATCTTTGCTATCGCCAGTTCTTAAAATAATTATTATTTTTGAAAACTAACAATAATTAAAACGTGAGTATTTAATTTAAGATAATTTATTTGCTTTATGTTGCTTTCTATCTTCTTTAATACTTATCGACTTCGCCATTTATTATATTATGCATTATAAACTGTAAGAAAAGGATACGGTATATTTATGCACAAGCTATAATTAAGTAAATCTCTAACAAACATTTCATCTCATTCATATATTTTAATTTTAAATATCAATTAATTCTTCTTGGTTATTTCCATTCATAAATTTTCCACTCAAAGAGTTTGAGGAAAAACTTAAAAAATTCTTAGAAAACATTGTTTAGCATCATAAATAACGAGTTTAAACATTTAAAAGTTAAGAGTTGAAATATAATTATTATACACAATTCTTCATGCTATTTCATGTTTCTTTTCTATCGGAAATTTCATATTTAGCAAAAAAATATCTTTTTATAATTTTAGATTTCTATTAAACATCATTCAAGGCAAATGAGAAAGTTATAGTTGAAAAATGGATTTTTATTTACTTATTAAAGGGCATATTGCTTTTAGAGCAAATTTTTTCTTTTCTCTTGAGAAAATTGCATTGTTTGAAGATTTAAAATCCATACTACATTACCAATAAAGAGGAAAAATATTTACGAAAAAAAATTTATTCCATTTAGGATGATTTGCTAGTCTAAAAGGATAAACTCGGGTAATTAGAAAAATCGGTTGTTAAAATGCTTTATATGACAAACGCAACTGTTTTGCATTCACTCATTAAAAAGAACAGAAAATTGTGAGGAGAAAGTTCAATATTTTATTCGTTTCAAAGGTTGTTCGAATTTGTTTTAAATGTTAAAAGTACCAATTCAGAGCCCGGAGCATGCTAGTGTTTAGAGAGTCGGAATTCGACACTTGTGGATGCTCGGTTCGAATACGGATAGGCACCACTGAACATAGGCGTAGCGTCGGGGTTTGGGGGGTCACAGGGGGCACGTCCCCCCCCCCTCCAACTTAACTTGTAATAAATTAAAACGTTAATAGAAGTTCAGATAAAATCGGAAAATTTCAGAAAATTTTTAAGAAAGTCGGGTTTTTTTTTTCGCTGTGAAACTGAAGATTTCAGTTATATCTTTAGCTTTAACATAGTTTTTAACAATGATATGAACTATAACAAAAATTCGATACTACAGTGGTACCTCCCTTAACGGACACTCCCGAATAGCGGACGCCTCTAATTAACGGACATTTTACGAGTCCCAGTCCTTTGATATAGGACAATCCACGTTATTCCCTCTGGATAGCGGACACTCCGCATAGCGGACAGGTAATTTTGAAAAACTTTCAATTATTTTGGCAAACATTTCAAAATTATTCTAACAAGCAAGCTAAACATATATGCTTATGCGTCTTTACAACGCCTAGATGTTTCCTCAGAAGCCTGGATGCTTCAAGAACATTGATGTACGAAAACTTAGTGTTTCGTGGAAGCTAAATAAGAAAGTGTGTATGACCGCTGAGATAATGAGCGATTGGCTAGTGGAGTTAGATAACAAAATGAAAAAACAAAAGACAAAAATCATTCTATTCATGGAAAATGCTACTTCCCATCCTGATGATTTAAAGCTGAAAAGTGTTAATTTAATTTTCTTTCCTCCTAACACCACTTCGATGCTACAGCCACTTGATCAGGGAATTATCCGCAGCTTTAAAGTACGATACAGAAAGCTATTTCTGAGACATGTGCTTTCATGGGTTATCTCGTGCAAATCCAGAGAAGAGTTGGTAAAATCGGTATCTGTTTTGGATGCAGTTTCCTAGACTACGTCAGTCCTCAAAAAGGTGGAACCTGGGTGCGTTCTAAAATGCTTTAAGAAGGCGGGATTTTTGAGTACAAGCGAAGTGGCAACTGACAGTACTACTGAAAAAAAGCAAAAAGAAGTTGCAGATCTAGTAGCCAATTTGGATTCAAATGTCAGCGCTGATGAGTATGTCAAGATCGACGACGATTTATCCATTGAGCAAGAAAACCTGCATGTTTCCAATTTCATTCATCGGGACACCACTGAAGCACTGGCCCTTTCTGAGGATGATGATGAGGAATCGCCAATGGAAGACTGCAAAATCAAAGATTATTCGGAAGCACTGAGATACAGCGAAAAATTAAAACAATCCTTTTTGAACGATGGAAAATCGGAGGGACGAGCAAAGCTAAATCTTATGAAGATTCACCTTGAAAAACAGGTTTGCTGTGTAAGAAAGAGAACTCAAACGTTGTTAACAAACTTTTTCAGTAGTAATTAAAATAATTTAGCTCTAATACATTGTATTTTGAGATTATTTAATTGAAGATAAAAGGATCAGCCACAGTTAAAAGGTAAAGAAGTAAATAGTTATTATTTTCTTACCTAATTAATTTTTCCTTTTTAATTAAAATTGCATCCGTTATTTTCAATCAAATTTTAAGCAGAAGTGCAAACACCTTTTTTTTTATAAAAAGGTTGTCCTCCCCAATAGCGAACACCTCCTAATAACGGACAAAATTTTTGGTCCCGTGACTGTCTGCTTTTCGGAGGTACCACTGTATTTTTTTCTCATTTTATTTATATTATATTTTTCTCATCGTATAACTTTTGAATACTACTCAAAGATCAATTCTATTGTTATTCAATTTAATAAATCATAATATTTCATGTTTTAAGGATCGTCCGGCAATCAATGCGCTGAGGAGGTCCCTAACTGAATTCAATTCGTACCCCCCCCCCCCCCAAAAAAAAAAAAGTTAGAAGCACGCTACGCCTATGCCACTGAATGCTTTCGTGTCCATGTATGGGATAGCTAAGGAGATGGTGGAGATTACAAAGCGATTTTTGAAAATTTTACCTCAGAGATATGAAATTTTGCATATATATTCATTAAAGAATAACTATATTAAACACCTTATAAAATTTTATAAATATTTCTTTAAAAAATTATAATTTAAAAATTGAAATTAATTTTTTTAAATTCTCCTTACGATCAAAGTTTTAACTTCTCATTAATTTTGCCTTTATATTGGTTATCATTGTATTTATATTGCTTTGCATTTATATTGCATTTATTTTGTGCTTTCGTTAATATTTATTTTTTTAGGAACTATTTTTATGCTTGTACTCTGAATTTTCATGAAATTTTTGTACGTTTCTACACTAAAAGTTAAACTTTGATAATCTGAATCATCTCGAAGCCTAAAATGGATACATAACTTTATTTTGATGTATTACAGGAGTTTTTTTTATTATAAAATTTATATAATTTTTACAAAAATTATGACGCATGGAGAATTTCAAAAACTTGCAAATCTGGAAATTACTCATTTTGGGAAAAAGTCATTTAAAAGATGTTTTTTCACCTACCCTTAATATTTACTTTTCTAAAGCTACCAACTTTTCATTTTACTTTTCTCTACAGATTTTAAATGCATTTTATTCCAATATTTACATATTTTATTAATACAAATTTATTATAATTTGAAGTAATGAATTCATATATTTTCATTTCTTGTGGATTTATGCATTCCTGTATTGGATTAAATAATTTCAAAAAGTTTAAAATCTAGGAGCACCATAAGTTGTTAGTTAAAAAAATATCAATTTAAGAATTACTCAAAATGTAAAACAAAGTTTCACAGATCTTTCTTTACATGTTTTCTTTACATTTTTATGGACATTTAAAGAGTTATTTAATCTTTTAAATTGCTTGTAACTAATTTACAATTTAAGTTTCTTACATGCGGTCTTTAGGAAATGATTCTGCGAAAAGGGTAAAATATAAATACACCAAAAGAAAAATTTCCGATTTTTGTTCGATTTTTGGTAATTTGAAAGTCCATCATCCCCTTAAATCTTAAGGCCAGAAAGTCCCTCAGTGGGACATGTAAGGTTTGAAGGATAGTACGAACACACTAGATATTACTAAGAGTACGCAAATTTCGCATAAAAATATCGAAATTTTGCAAAAAAAATTAAGCTATATATATATATATATAATTTCGCATTTATTCGCAAAAATATATATAAATTCAAAATTTTCGCATTTTTTTTTTAATTACAATTTTACTTACTTTGTTAGGTAAGTATCAAAATTCTTAGTTAAAAGCTAATATTGTAATAGTCACCACATGCTCCTCCTTTAGTCTTTAGCAATAAGTAAGGGTACGTAATTTTCGTATATTTGCGGAATAGATGCGAATAAAAGCGAAATTTGTCGATATGAGCGAATAAATGTAAAAATTTGTTTTTAGTACTTTTTGGCAAAAACTCGGAGATAAACGGCTTTTTAAGCGAAATTAGGTAATAATAGTAAAACAGATATGGAATAATAGTAATAGTTATACAGATTTTAATTGCAACGAAATGTTGCTACCTTAACTTTGCAAAGGCAGGTATACAAAGCCTCTTTAGTCTCGTTAACACAGTTGATTTTGAGATAATTTAGTATGTACAACATGGTAATTAATGACAGAAGGAAAGGACTTAAGGAACATAACGTGGAGACTACTACAATGTTAGCATTTAACTAAGAATTTTGATTCTTACCTATCCAAGTAAGTAAAATTGAAAATGCTTTGGTGAAAAAATGCGAAATTTTTGAATTTATTATTTTTTGGGAATATATGCAAAATTTTCTCCATTGTATTTTTTTGTTCTGAAATTTCGATATTTTTTATGAGAAATTTACATATTCCTAATAATAAGAAAATTTCGAGAGAGATCTCCCAGTTAAAGACCGTGGATGGTCTTAGATAAGCAATTAGATTAATAAATTATTACTATTATTGCCTAATTTCGCTTAAAAAGCCGTTTATCCCCGAGTTTTCGCCAAAAAGTAGTAAAAAAACCATTTTCGCATTTATTCGCATCTATTTCGTAAATACGAAAATTACGTACCCCTAAATATCACACATTGGGGTACTCAATTGTGGTGGCAAAAGCAGAAAATCGGCTTCCGTCGCTAAACAGACCATGCAACCTCTAATTGACCCGGGTAGGATTTATCCGGCCAAGGGCATTAGTAACAACAACAACACTAATTCAGTACTCAGGTTTAATTAATTTTATATTTTCCCCCACTATATACAATTGCTTTATATGAAATACTTAAAAATAACTAATCTTTGTAATCTGTAAACCCATTGTCCTTCCTTAGAAAAGTACTCAAAATATACATCTTTATCGGTGGTGCAACCAGGATGACTTTAATGAGAGAGGGATCCCGTTTCTGGAGAAAAGTGTCTGTTTTGGGGAAAAGGGTAATGAATCGTAATACCTTTGTTAATTCATTACAATATTTAAATCCTTCGAAATATTACCTACCTCCCCCCCTTCATGTATGCTCTAATTAATAAAACTATTTTTTTTTACTTCCTCGCTTAGATAAATGCACAGAACATGGTGGCCAGTGTTTTTCTTTTTATTTTAGGAATTTCTAAAAGTTTATTAAAAACGGGATTTTGGGGGTCTTAGTTTTGTTCAGTCATTTGTATCAGAGTAATATATGCAGAAGAGGGAAAAAAGATATTTATACGAAGACAACGTATATAAAATATTACCAGACGGCTAGTGCTTTAAAAATATGCCCCCCTGTTCTTCAGATTTTTACATTGTTTCAAACTATACAAAGTTAATTTGCAAGTATAAGTATTTAATTTAAAAATCTTATATTCATCTCTGAAAAATTTGTTTCACTTTTTGATGGAAGCGTGATTTTATCATCATATCTTTTTGTTTTTAAAGAAGCGTTCCTAATACAATTCAATTTTCACGGGGAAAGCTCTTCAATCTTCAATGTATGTATACATTAAACCATAGAATATATTTTGCGTCTTGTCAGAACTTTGTCGATAGCTATTGAATCTTTCCGGGAAACGGGATATTTTTCTTCATTGTTTTGAGATAGGAAAATATTCAGAGTAGACAACACTAAAAGATGGATAACGATATGAATGTATATATGCGTTCGAACGTTACAGCGGAGATATAAGATTTTACTTTTAGTAATGTCATTTTCGAAACTTTGAATAATTCCGTTTCTGCTCGCGTCTTTGAGAAATAACGAGAAAAGCTCGAGAGATGAGTTAATAGTGAAAGTTTCTAGTAATAAAATATGCAAAAGCAAAAATTTGGTATTTCCCATTTTATTTCATATTTGCCTTTATAAATGCACGATGCGATTAAATTTTCTTATCTCGACGTTTTCAGTTCTAACTGATTTCAATAAAAAAACTTAAAGCTAGATTTAGTTTTGCAGAGGAGGTGGATTTGATACTAATATAAACCAGACCACCATTTCTGTTCTCACAAAATGTGCAGTTTGCGATTTTTCAATAATATCTTGAAGCGTTAACCTATGTAAAGTGGAGCTTCAGCTGCAAATATACACGGGTGGAACAAAACTTTCATCTCGAACAGTCTTTATGGGTATAATTTACGAAAACTAATTTAGGAATAATATCAAACCATTTTAACCCTCTACTGTTCCTATAAGTAATTTCAATTCCTTATAACATTCTAGTATCTTTCTAAATGGTACTAAACTACTTTCTTTTTCAAAATAACCTCATACGAAATAGAGTACGGTTGCTTTATATATTTATTCTGTCTGCTTGGAAATAAAAACCAGCATTAATAATCTAGTGACTGGAGTTCTGGTATCAAAAATTTATCAAAGAGAAAGGTTACATGCAAAAAAGAAATAAATTGCTTGTAAAGAATTATTTAGTGAAATTTTCGATTTCTTACTCCTTTATACAAGCTGAAATGCACCGTACTAAAACTATTCTTCTGCGTGATATTTTTGTGCATTTATTTATTTTTCCTATTTCAAGCAGGACCACGGAACATTTTGCGAAGAGGATATGAATTCTACTTTACTGAAAATAGCAATTTTTATGATAACCGTTTGATATGACTGACTTACTGTTCATTTAATGACTCTGAGTTAATTGGTATCATATCAGTCAACTTAAACAAGAACAAAAGGGTAACAAGCTTTGAAAATTTGCATTTCACGTGATTCACTGTCCACTTGTTAATTCGAAAAGGGACTGTAAATAACTGTGTTAGTTTTACTTACTGAATGCCTGTAGATCGAAACCATCGAATAAAGCTCACCTACTTGTTTGCTCGAAACTAGACTTTAATTTACGGAAGAATGATTGTGTGATACGGAAGAGTAATTTGTGTGGTCTCTATTGGAGGGTCTCAGAACTTATGTCCTGATCTCACGGTCTTCAATTTTTGTGCTTCTCGCTTTATAACTTTTTATCCTAGACCTTTAATGTTTTCAACTGGTTTTAAGGCCTTTTGGTCGTTCTTTTTTCGTATCTTGTAGTTTCCTTTTTGTTGTCCTGTGTATTTATATTTTTTTAATGATGGGTGAGTGGCCAGACTTGTAAGGATTAAGTTCCAGTCGGCCATATGTAACAACAACAACAGATCGCAACCATCTTCTGCAATAAAGATGTTTGTGAAACTCAGTTAAGTTTTTGGGCCGAAAAATAATTTATAAATTATAAATATGCCAAACTCCTATGCCCAAGTAACTCAATACATTTAAAATTGTAATTGTTTCATTTACGTACTGTATATTATATGAGATGCAGTACTGTCTTTTTAATGTTAAAGACAGAAATATCATAAATAGATAAGAGATTAAATGCAAAGTCCTATTAGATTTAGAATGTTATTTTCTCTTCGTAAGCTTTGAACTTGGAAAAACTGACAAAAAAATATTTTAAATCCTAATACAGCTCCAATTTCAAAAATTCATTCTTAACTTTTACGTGGTTTTGTTTCTATTGAAATGTTTTTCGCTATAATAGGTGGTTCTAAAATCCTTTGGGGAATGTTTTCTCGTTATTTGAGCTCGCATACATGAATAAAAATATCTTCACAATGATATAATTTCAACATTAAAAGCAAAAATATAAAATAAAATAAGATTTATTTCCTAGACTTAAAAAATTCATAGCAACAGAACGTTTGTAAAATGAATATTTCTAATCTTTTAAAGCTAGAGTTGTGCAATTTATCTTAGAAACCCCTTGAAATTTGTATCACGTACAATAGAAAGATGTTTGAGTACAAAATATCTGAAATTTATTACAACACATTTGTGTTTGTGTTTGAGCATTATTCTTAAACTTCTGAATTTTACATTGGTTTCCGTTTATTAAAAGTCTCAGAAAATATGAGAGTCATAAACACAGACTAGAAACTTAAAAATTGCATAAATACTTGCGTAAATACTTTAGTGTTTTATAAAATAACGCAAAGGTAAAATTTAAAGTTTACTTTCAAAACTCATAAACTTTATTTTAAAAATTTTCAGGATTATCTAGATGCGCTATAAATTTACCTTGCATGATTTTAAAAGATCATTTTTCTCTTGCACTATTCCAGTATTTTCTTCCTAAAGAATTTCTTTTTAGAACATTTTTCTGGGTAAAAATAAAAATCCCTAGTAAATAAAAGTTAAATTATGTCCAAACGGAAAAATATGAATTTATATCTCCTCTTTAAATTCATTGAAGTAATTCTTAATACTTTCATCTTCCTGAAAGAAAATTTCCACAGCTCTGAAAAAAAAGTCTTTGAAAGAGTATTTTCCTCCAGTGTTCCTTAAATTAAGCGCATCATTTTATGAAACTTTTTCATGGTTATTTATTAATAGGTTTTTCTCTTGGAACACGTGTAAAACATATATGCAAATTATTTATAAAAGAGATTTGCACTTTCTTTTACTTCAATTGCTTTGCGATTTTAGCTGCTGAAAGGAAAATGATGTAAAATAAAATGCAATATGTTCTCAAATAACAACTAGTAAAAAAATTTTAGAAAAGGAAAATGAATCTGAACGTTATGTTCTACATGATGGGAACATGAATAAGCAGAATTGAAAATACGAACTTAAAAGATATCTTTATGTTTATTTATTCATGATTATAGAGGTTTTCTGCATTCTAGTTTGGAGAGTGTATTTATGTAATACACATAAAGTATGTTACATCAGTAAAGGGATAAATGGGGGCATCACTTTAGATTCTCCAGCTAATAACTGTGATAAGAAAAGGTATATTATAGCTGCATTACGTTAAAATGATACTCTAATCAGTCGTTTCACGGGATGGCAATGAAACGACTGTAATGAAATTAAACTGTCAGACACATTTTAACCGACGTCATCTGCTCTACGAAATTATATTTATTGCAATGAAGTGAATTTCATACGACGATCACGCATCATACGACAGCTTTTTAGTAGGAACTCAGTGATTACGAAGGAGGACATGTTACGAAGATCTTCAGAGAAATTTGCTGGATATCACTCGAGATTGCTAATAACTTACATTATAATATTTCATCAAATCCAGAATATTGGTGCCTTAAAAAATTTTAATTATTTGGAGTCTTTAAGATACTTCTTTTTTTTGTTTTATCGATTTCTGTTGTGGCGTATTGATCAAGGTAGCGTTTGAATCAACAAAAGCACAGCCAAGTAAATTTAAAATAGAAGAATTTTATTAACAATTCAGATGAGAAAAAGAGAGATTGATACTCAGTAATCGGTTACAGGATCAATGATGATTCCTCTAAGATGGTGACGGAGTCCGTTAGGATGAGTTACTAGACAAAGTTCGTCTAGTTAAATAATATCGAGTCCGACAGGACCCTCGATTTACACTTCCGGCAGAGCGGATGACTGAGAGGCAATTTATAAGATCAGGATGATCGGGATGGACGATCTTGTTTTGAGATCTTTTCCAAATAAAGCCAAGCTTCCTAACTGAAGCTAAAAATTATCTTCTTGAGAAATAAACCACTGACTTCACAAGTCCGCGTATAGCCTTTCTCGACCCAGAATGGTCGGAGTAGTTCTCTCAGCTCACGAGATAGCTAACTAACTTCTAAGATCTTTCGTCTGATCTTCGAACTTTGGCGCTCCATCCAGAAAACTCGTCTCTCAGTGGCTCTTCTAACGGTGATATCATTTGTGAGGCTTTTTATTTGCTGAAACGAAAGTGCCAAGATGTTCGCAATTCTTGCATGTCCCGGTTCGGGGGTTGTCTTGCGCCGTTAATCTGGCGCGACGTAGCGCAAGGTTTATTCAGCTCAAGTGTCACTTTTTGGAGACAGGCGGGCGTATCTTTTCTTCCGAGTGTACCATCACCTGCTGCACGTACAATGGGGCTGGTCCGCCGGTCGTTAGCGGTGCAAGCGGTGTTAACGGCTGCGGGGATCTTATTTATTGGGCGAATTAATTTAATTCGTTACACTGTGTAAGTTTTATATTGGTGGGAACACAAAACAGATTCATCTGAAAACAAGGGAAATATGTCAAAACTATTTTCAAGTCTTTTTGTTCTACGCTTTTAAAAGCCCATAAAATGTCTTATATACCACTAACGGATAGTCGCAGAATGGGGGAAAACTGGTGCCAGAATCTGCTGTGAATTTACAAATGGCCACACACTTTTAACAGCGAAAAATGAGAACTCGTGTTACTTTCAGAACTTGATTATTTCGAGCACATCTTTTACTCAGGTGATAATTTCTCCCGACTCTACAGCGACTATGAAGGCTTTTACTAACTAAAATAGACCTACAACTTGCCACACCATCGAATGGTGCACGGCATTTCTTCCTTGTCTGTATGACTACCAATAGAAAATCGTCCAAAAACAATGATTAAAAGTAAGAAACTATTCAAATGGAATACCAAAGTATCACTTTCAGATGTAAGAAATTCCTTTTTTTCATTGCATCATGCCTCTGAGGAATTGATGTATAATTGGATAGCTTTAGAGAAAGTCAGTCAGCAGTATAAGGAAATGAACGTAGGTTAAAAAAATATTTCGATGGCCAGGAACATTATCTTTGAGCAGTCTTGCATAATTTTGTTTGGACAATTTTGAGGACATCACTGAACACTCACATGTATGATTGGCCAAATGATTTTTTCAGCAAATTTTGCGTAATTTTTTTATTGTGATATATATCACGCACAAGTTTTAAGCATTTCTAAAAACTTTTAATTATGTTACACATCAACCTGAAATGACATATGCGTGTATATCCTATTGCATAAATACTCATGGCTTAATTCTTCACTTCAATTATGCAATGCCAGACGTTTAAAATAATTTATGAACATTTGTTTTTTACTAAACATAATTTAAACATCAAAGTATTACAGTGAACTGTTCTCTCCAAAAATATTTACCGATTATCAAAACCCTTATAAAATATTAATGTAAAAATTAATACATCATGGAAAATCACATTCAAATTAAAAGGTTATTAACATAACTGCCAGCATTATATATTTGCAAGTTTCAATTTACCACTGAATATTGTTTACATCGTCCTTGTGTAAATTTAGAACAACTGAGAAAATATATATCTTTTAAGGAACAATTTGCCTCATCTGTGCAACTGAACAAATTCACGTTAAGAAAAGTTAGATCTAGCTTGAAGGGAGTGTTTAACAATTAGCATAAAAAAGCATCAGTTTGAGAGGCGAAATTCAAACCTGATACTTGCTGATGCTAATTATTTGTAAGGAAGTGGTTGCTCTATTAAATTCCCAATCATATGTTAACAAAATTCTGCATGAAATCCTTCACTATATCAGTTCTAAACTAAGGCTCGATTGAATCAAAAATACTATTTACAAAATGTTAAATTACATTTACAGTAAATCATGATAAATATTGTAATCAAAAGAATTTAATATCAACAACTACACGAGACGGTATTTTATACTTTGTAGTGAGAAGATCTTAGAGATACTTAGAAGATTCTAAAGCATTTAAGTATTTGGTGTTATCAATGTATGTATATGTATTGTAGCCTCTGTGTACGGTGAATATTGTTATCTTTTAAAAGCCTCTGGAAAAGTGTTATAACGAGTTACAATGGTGTTTGATACGTGTGAGTTTCCTGAAAAATTGTAATTTAGACTATAGTTTAAGTTATCTCCATATTTTTTTTACCGTGGAGAAATGAGTTAAGACAGTATTACAAGCGTATGGGAGCAAAACATTTGACTTTAACACTTTATAACAAATGTTGACATGGAATCTTAGCATCTTCTGAGTAGACCTTCTGAGTACGCTATTGCATATTAAAGTTAATTTACATAATATATGTTGATTATCCATTTGGGATTGTCTTTATTTTCTGTTATATTAAGTAAGTTCTACATGACAAATTCTGTTGTTCTAGTCTTCTGGCCTATCCATACTTATCAAATCCATCAACTTCGTTTCGATAAAAAGTAAAACTTAAGTATCCAGAATTTTCTGACACGTATGACAGGGAATCGATAGAAAATTTTCTAAGGCAAATCACAGAACTTAATTTGGTTGAAACGTCTGTGGTATCAGTTTATAAATAAATAAATAAATAAATGTGTACATATATATATGAAGTGATCACGATCTCTTATATTGTGAAGCCTCATTTAATAACTTTAATTTAATAAGAAAGTTATTCATTTAATTAGAATTTTTGGTATTTTTACCAATTAATGCAAGTGTTATCGTGTATTTTAATGAATCATACATATTTTTCTAAGCACTGATTCGTAGTATTGTTTCTTTAAAATTTCTATATGCACTTAAAATTTTGCCTATGTAATCAAAAAGAAGACTATTAACAAATTTATTAAAAACATCGATGAAAAAATGAATTCAATAATCTAGTTAAATGACCGATATGGATATTAATATAAGTGCTTCCTTCGTGAAGTTCTATACCAGTGCTCTGCATAGAAGAAAGTTAATGTTAGAAATTTTAAATCGAAATCGAAATAGGAGAACGGGAAACAAAGATTAATGAAAGGATGTCATCCTCAACGGTGCGAATAATATACACTGCTGGCCACCCAAATTGCAACACCAAGAAAGACAAGAGATATCACAACAAAATTTATTTTGTAGATAACATGTTGACCAAGTATCAAATGTTTAAATTTATAGACTTCTGTAAAGTGTGGTTCCTGCCAAAATCAGTAGCCAGAGTAGCCGCCATTGTTGGAGATCACCGCTGCCACACGCCTCGGCATTGATTCAAAGAGACTTTGGATGAGTTCTTGGGGTACAGCAGACCAAGCAGCTTCCACACGTTGCCAAAGTTGATCTGCTGTGGCAGCTGGGGATGGAATCTGGGTCAATCGTAGAGCAACCATGGACCACATGTTTTCTATCGGTGAAAGATCCGGAGAGCGAGGCGGCCAGGGAAGCAATTCAATCTGGCGATTGACGAAGAACCGTTGTTCAATGAGTGCCACGTGTGGTCTCGCATTATCCTGTTGAAATATGCCTGTGGGCAAGCCCTGAAGGTAAGGAAGGACAACTGGCTCCAACACCTCGGAGATGTGGCGCTGGCTGTTTAAAGTACCGGTAATGCGTACTAGAGGTGTGCGAGAGTGATATCCAATACCGCCCCATACCATAATACCCGGTGCAGAGCCAGTGTGGCGGTGCATCACGCAGCTGTACAGCATCCTCTCTTCACGGTGTCTCCAGACTCGAATGCGACCATCGTGGTGTTGCAGACAGAAGAGTAACTCGTCAGTAAAGACAATTTCATTCCATTCTGCCGTCCACATCCTTCTGTCATCGCACCATTGGCGGCGGAGACGTCTGTGGTTCTGCGTCAAGGGTAGACAAAGCAATGGACGTCTTGCGGACAGACCACTCTGCTGTAAACGGCGTCGAATGGTACGCGCAGACACTGGATGATGCGTTACAGACTGCATGTGCTGTGCTATGGTTCGTGATGTGACTGAGCGATCCGTCACTGCCATGCGCACAATTTGCCTGTCATCACGTGAAGTGGTGCGCTGAGGTGGATGCGATCGAACACGCCGGTCCGTCGTACCCTCCTGCATCCAGCGATCACATATCTGCATTACAGTTGTTTGGTTTCGTCCAACACGACTACCGATTTCCCTGAAAGATAATCCACAATCTCGGTAGGCCACTATCCTTCCTCTGTCGAACTCGGATACTTGATCAAAAGATGATCGCTGTTTTCGACGAGGCATAATTGATCATTTTTTTGAAAAAACCACAAGAAAAACACAATTGCCGAACTTGAAATCGTCGAAATCTCCAAGCCTTAAATAGCGCTTTGAAGTGGCGCCACAGGCGCGCGTGATGTGCGTCTGCGCTAAAATTCTAATCATTTGCATATCTCACCTCCGCTAATGCATGTTGTAAATTTCATGTTTTTTGCATGTTTCCTGCAGGGTGTTGCATTTACAGTGGCCAGCAGTGTATATTTATATATTTATATATATATATATATATATATATATATATATATATATATATATATATATATATATATATATATATATATATATATATGTATATATATATATATATATATATATATATATCTTATATATATATTTCTTCTGTCCGTGTGTATGTAACTGAACTCCTCCTAAACGACTGGACTGATTTTAATGAAATTTTGTGTGTGCGATGAAGTTGATTCGAGAATGGTTTAGATTCACAATTTGATCCGATAGAATATGTTTTTATATTTTTAATTAATTAATAAAAAACCAACAATTTATAAGGGGATGCGTCCGGTAAATGGAAGCTGTTACAGTTTGTGAAATCACCCCTCTAGATAATGGCGTCCACGTTAGGTTTAGTTAGCAGACAGCGAGCGAAAAAATAAAAATAAATAAAATAAAAAAATTTCAAGTCATATATTAAACCAGAATAATAAATGAAAATAATAATCTCTCAAGTCAGATTTTATACTCTAAAATGGATCAGATCCAACGGCATATTGATACACTCGACACGCGATGGAAAATTCGAATCAACCACCTTAAGTGACAAGAGATGTTTTTTAATCGCTACTCCAATCCTCCTCGCCTATATCTTTGTGTCTATTGAAGAGCTAAAGACTAAGCTTCTATCCTGCTAACTTATTTCTGACTAAAAACTCCTCTGACATGTATAATCACCAGCCCACAACAACTTTCCAATAGCGAATATGTTTCACTTTACTCACTAGAACACCATGTTATCGTGGCGCATTCGGAAGGTCGCCAATTTGGAAAGTACCATGCTCTCGACCCGGGTTCCAATCCAGAGTTGTGTAAATTTTGCTAGATCAGTTATTTCAGCTTTTTTTTAAAGCTTTTTTATTTCAGCTTTTATTTTATTATTTTTTTAATTATTTAATTATTATTTTATTTTATTTTATTATTTTTTTATTTTAATTTTTAAAAATTATTATTTTTAAAAATTATTTTTATTTATTTTTATTTTTTTCAGCTTTTTATGACGAAATACCGAATATAGCTGAAATCTGGGGAGTTTATTATACATTTAGGCATTTTTAATTGGGTTTTCATATTATTAATATGTATAACATTTCGTATGCCTTTTTTTCTATGTTATTTAAACTGTGTTAATTTTTAAATTGATTTTGGTTAACAAACATTCTTAAAATCCCGGGCATCGCCGGGAACTTCAGCTAGAATTACAACGTTTCAACAGGACAACGTCTGTCGGGTCCGCTAGTATATATATATATATATATATATATATATATATATATATATGAATGTTTATATATCTTATTTACGGCCAAATACCATCTATATATTTAAGTTGCTAAGCCGACTTTTTGGGCAGTCCGTGAGAGAAAACTACTGCAGCAATTTACTTCATTTTGGTCTTAAACGACTGATTGTAATCTGTAGATTTGTCAAATTCGGCTTTTGTAACCGCAATTTCTATTAATCAGTGATAATTTACAATTAAAAATTGATTTTTGCGCATGATCAGTGGCATTTTTAAATCTAGCTTTAGAAACTCACTGTTTCTGCGAATGCTCAGTGACATGCTTTAATGATAAACACGTTTAATCCAAGGAGTCTCACTAGATCTCTCTCTCTCTCTCTCTGCCATTTTTTATGATAATTATGTTTGTGAAATATAAGATTAAACCTGATGGAAATTGTTTATTTCGCGCTGTTTAATTAGCGATAATTTAAAATTAAAAAATTGTTTTCTAGACATGCTCAGTGACATTTTTAAATCTGGCTTTAGATACTCACTAAGCATGAGGCCACTTAAATACATTAATTTGTTTCTGATCATTATTATGATTTTCAACATTTGGCAATGATTTGTTGAGTATAATTTGTGTATTAGTGCATTTATTTATTATCCAGCCGTCATGTTTTGACCGTTACCAACTAGTGTAAATAAATTAAAGTCTAATCCGGATTTCTAACAAATTTAATTAAGAAGGACTCATTAAAATTCTTTACATAATAAAATGTTCTCTTCACAGAACATTTATGACAAATTTTCTGCATTTTCTGATATAAACATGCTTATTTATCTTGACGGAACATTCAAAATTCTCAATATTTAATCAAAATAAAGTTTTATGTAAAATAAATATATTTTTCTTCCATAGGACATACCTGGCCTGTTTTTTTTAAATCTTAGCGCAAAGGCAGTGATCCAATTCCGGTAATGGAAAATTTATTTATTATCTACCATAACCGTATCCAGAAAAAAAAGGCCAGAGATTTTTTTTTTCTCTTCGACAATTTCGATGGTTATTCGTTTTTTACTGCCATCGTTAAAAGAAAGAATGTTGAATAGTACCGTGGATTATTTGAGGTATTCATATTTATCTACGTTTATGTCCTGTTCAGGCTGATTTTCTTCTAGCATAAACAAACCGTCTTTCAGCTTCTCTTATAGCATTTTGTGCTACGCCAAAAACTGAAGCATTAAAGATGCGCTCATTGAATGTGTATGATAAATATTCCTATAATCTGCAATTTTTCTACAAAATATAATAAAACTGAAATATAATCATCCAGAGATTTGTATATTTCGAAAGATATGAAATTTAAAGCATATTTGACATCAACCACTAAAATTTGCCTCTTTTATCCTTAAATTGGAGTTTGTGTCAGAGAATGGACTCCGGAATGCTGGCTACGGAATTCTTAACAGGAAATCAAAAACTACGGAATAATTGTACGGAAGATTAAAATCTTAGTAGATTTACGAAACATGCTGTTTACAAAATGTTGAATCACATTTATATTAAATCGTGATAAACATGGTAATCAAAAGAATTTAATATCAACAACTTCACGAGACGGGATTTTATCCTTTGTAGAGAGAAGATTCTAAAGATATTTAGAAGACTCTTAAAGATTCAAGTATTTGATGTTATCAGTGATGTATGTATATGTATTTAAGCATCTGCGTCCGGTGAAAGTTGCTAGCTTTTCAAAACCTCCGGAAAAGTTACGATGGTTTTCGGTACATGTGAGTTTTTCTGAAAAATTGTTATTTAGAATATTGTTTAGGTTACCTGAGTAATTATTTTACCAAGGAGAAATGAATTAAAACATGGGAGAAATGAATTAAAACTTGTGGATGAGCGTAAAACATTTGAACATTAGACTTTATAATAGATACTGAATTGAAATCATATGTTCTTCGAAAAGTAAAAGCGAAATTCACCTTTAGCAATGTATACGATAAATATTCCTGTTACGACGCCTTCTAAATATACTGTTTCAAACTTCAATTTAAATAGACGTGAACAAGCAAAACTTCAAACGCCGTTTGATCCAAATCAATCCATTTATTTACAAGATGGCAATGAAGACAGATTACATGATGATAGCAAAGGCTTCGCTGTTCTGCAGAGGAGTTTTAGCGTGCGGTATATATAGTCTTCACACGTGCCGAGGGCATGGCCTGAAAATTCACAAACCCGTCGGCGGAGAAGTCAAAGTTGTTTTCTTCTTAAAGATAACACTAACAACACTTATAATCTGTAATTTTTCTAGAAAATATAATAAAACTAAAATATAATCACCCAGATATTTGGAGAGAAACGAAATGAAATTTAAAGCATATTTGACTTCAACCAACAAAATGTACTTCATTTATCCTTAAATTGGGAGTTTTGAGCCATAGAACAAACTCGAAAAGGCTGGCCACAGAATTCTTTATAGAAAATGCAGCGCAAAAATTACTGAATAGTTATAGGGAAGATTAAAGTATAAATAGATTTACGAAAAAAAAATTTATAAACATCTGTTTTGAGATTTCAGAGACTGAAGCGACATTCTTATTCAGATTCAAGTAGCAAATAGCAGACTAGGCAAGTAACAGCAGTTGAGAAGCACTCAGAGAGGACATCGCCATTTCCAATTGAAAAACTGTGAACTTCAGAAATAGCCAGTTGGGAAAACAGATTAAAAAAAATAAGGTAAAATAATGAGTCAGAAAAAATAAGCCAGAAAAGGAACATAATGTATTCAATGGAATAATTAAAAGACATAAAATGAAAGAAATAGGGAAAGGAATGTACGGATCTAAAATACTGTCATTAACTAAAGCGTTATAGCTACTAATTTTTTTTCTTTTCACACAATACTTGTTAACAACACAATTTTGTTCCGTATTCAACGCACAGGGATAGTTAAGGAGAATAGAAACTACTATAATTATCACTGCAAATAATACACACTCGCAAAGTTTTCTGAGTAAAAAAAAAAATGGCAAAACCCCTCTCTAGTAAATTTGTGACATCTCATGTATAAGTTTGTTTTAGCCTCCTGCTGTTTATGTTAAATTCATTCTTAATTCATCTCTGTTTAATTACACTTGTGCCTTCGTGGCCCAATTGGGTAATTCATCAAAGACGCCGGTCTTCCCGGAGGTATTCGGCTCACTCCTTGATAACCGATCGTCCGACAGCAATCCCACTCTTAAAATCCTGCACTATGAAGCCATAAATTTTCCCAACTCAAGACAATGAAACCCGAAAGAACTAAAAGCCCTCGACAAACGAAGCTGATCCTTAATAACTTATTCCTGGCGCGACCAGAGCCTAATATGCCACCAATCTGCACATTTTCATCTCTTACCCTTTTTCCTAGAGTTTTATTGACTTTATAGACCTACAAAGATTTACATTCTCCTCCAAAAGGGTACAAACAATTGAACAATTAGTAAGGCAGCACCAAACAATACAATAACATAATTAGCAAAACAGTCAATCAACATCCTGCACCACGATCAGTTGCATTACAAACTATAGAAGCGAACTTCGCTTATAATACAATAATATTTACAATATTGCTTGCACCTAGCTTATTACCCGATAAAAGAATACATAAAGTCCCATCAGATTCTATCAATACATTTAGATGATTGTTCAAACATCTATAACACTGTATGTATACGCTACAACAAATATAACACTATATACATTCACAAACTATAAGTTATACTATATACAATACAATATTTATTATTGCATAACATTCTCCATTTGTTACTATCGTAACACTAACATATGCCACATATTGCAACAATATTATCATCATCCAATATTATCATCATTTTTATATACATCACTACAAAATACATTATGTGTTAATACAATACATTCATATACTTCGTCTATTTATAGTTACCTCGATCATTCTCACATGGTGGTCCTACATATACGGTGAAAGTTTATCATCAGTAGGCCAACTGAATTCTCAATCTTCGTATTATCTCCAATGAGTTCACCCACTCGAGCATTTTTCTTCGAGGTGAACATTTTGTCTCCCTGTGTGTTCCATCCGCTTTAGCCAATTATAAATAGGAATGGCATCAACCTTAATTGAACGCAGAATAATGTATATCCATAAGTCCTTTAACAACGAATTTTATAACATTTTTGCAGTTAAAGTCCGAATAAAACTGGGAAAGTTCCCGGTTCTCTATGTTTCCAGGTAATTTTCCCCTAGCCTCTTCTCATACTGGTCAGATTAACAAGCAGAGTTCTACAGTCTAAATGACTCCACGAATTCAGACGCCTGTTTTATGGTGAAATCTATGTTGGTAAACACCAAAATTTCCATGCCCTGTCAAAGCCTGATTGAGATAAAAATGCGCTAATAGCCTCTTTGTTGAGAATTTGTTATATATTTTATAGACTAAACGACCAGTATCCTTTTTTTCCCACCTGTGTCGTCAAATTTTAATGCTTATTTTCCTAAGTCTCGTCCTAAGTTGTTACCTCTTGATTTTGTGTTCCACTTCAATTTCATCTAGTTGAGTAGCTTCTTTAGCCGCTTTGTCCACTTCCTCATTCTCTTCTACCACTATATGTGCTTTGAACCAGAGTAGATGTATTCTAAGTCGATATTCTTTTATCTTATCTTTGATTTCCTCGACTAGGTTACCCTTGTGCTCAATTGAGTTCAATGCTTGCAGCGCCCTCCTCGAATCCGAATAAAGATCAAACACTCCGATGCCCATATCGTTTATATCCTCTATAGCAAATTTTATTGCTACCAGCTCAGCTCTGTATGAACTAGTTTTAATATTTATCCTTATTTTCTTGACCTCTACTTTATTTCAATTTTCATACCTGATGCAGGACGCACTGGCTCTATCGTTTATTTTCTATCCGTCAGTATAATTACCTTGTTTCTGTGTTTGCCTTCACGTTGTATGTCTAATCGTATTTCTACGTATGACTCAATATCCTCATTTCTTTATTCGTTACTTCGCAGTTCTTCACATTAAAAATCTCTCCTTCGATTTCCAACTCAATTCAATCATTATAAACTCTGTTTTTAACAAGCTCTATTTTAGCCAGTATGTCGAATGGACAACAACCCACTGGCACCGCAAGGGCGTCTTTCGATAGAGTTCAGTAACATTTCGTCAAAATTTGTAAAAATGGTCTCAATTTTCAACTTGTTATTTAGAATCTGCTTATTTCCATACCATGTTTGCACTCCGTAGAGCAACACTTTCCCTATTACCACTTATACGGTTCTTTTATATTTTCGGGTTTTAACCCCTAAGTCATTTTGTAGATCCTATTTAATTTGTGCGTTAATTGCAAAGCATTTTCCTTAACTTAAGTGGTGTGACTCATAAAATTGAGCTTTTCGTCAAACGTGACACCTGAGATACTTAACTCATTATTATACTTTATACTTGTACCCCTCATTTTGAGGGTTAGTTTCTTAGTTATTCCTCCCCTATATGATATTATCATGTAGTTAGATTTTTCTATACTAACTTCCATATCATATTTCTCTGCTCATGATGCGCAACTTTCCATAATATCTATTGAACTTTCTATAAAATTCTGTGAATTTATAAAAAACAGAACTTCTCAATATAATAGTAATATCATTTGCGACGGTGGTTACGCATGTCAATTCATCTAGATTTTCAGTTTCCGATAGTAGTAGATTTATTATCAGCAGCCACAGTATTGGGCCTAATGACGACCCCTGCGGTGCTCCTTTATTATATTCCCAGTTACCCTTTTTGAGTTTAATTACTCTGTTCATCAGAAAACTTATATTTTTCAGATCTGTCTCTAAACCAATTCTCTCTAGCTCCTCTTTCATCATGATACTATGAATTGAATTGAAAGCATTCCTTATGTCTATTGTTATAATACACGTATGCCTCTTTTTCGTTTTTTTCTCCTTGATTTTTGTTAAGATTCTAGATGATGTATCAACGGTTCCCCTGTGTCTGTGGAACCAGTAATGTGTGTTCGACAATATTCTATTCATCTCAAGGAACTCCACCAATCTATTAGTTGTCAATTTATTTATTATAGGCAACAGGCTTACTGGTCTGTATGATGTCGTAAATTTAAGTCCTTCCCATTTTTTGGAAAGCAAACCACTATCGCCTTTTTCCAACTTGTGGGGATTTCATCCTCCATCCAGCATTTCTTGAAAAGGTCTTTTAAGAATTTTTTGCCATAGTTATATACTTCTTCGATTATACTCAACTTGAAACCATCATGTCCCGGTGCCTTATTACCGTTCATGTCACCTATTACTTTATCAATATCGATTTTCTCTAATTTCTGTAAATTGTAGCTACTTGAAGCGGCTTTAACCAGTTCCCTAAAGTCCCTCCTAAAATGCTGTCTTGTAAGGATCATCTCTATTTCCTCTTCCGTGATTTTAATCTCTCCACCATTACCCTTTAATCCTTCCGATAGCATGGTACCCGTTCTCCGATACTTTATCAGAATGTATACTTTCCAAAATATGTCGTTAATCGTTACTTTTTCTATAAATTCTCTATTTGTTCTCTTCGTCTGCAGCATCTCTTTACTGTATCTTACCCTTTCTTCTTTATATTTATTTCATATTTCTTTCTCCGAGCTTGATATTTTTCCTTCTGGTACCTTCTCCTGTCGGCCCGTACTTTACTTCTTTGCACCGTCAGACTTGTTGGCCACTTGTTGTCTAATGTTTATCGCTTCTGTTTCCACCACATATTTTCTTATGTTTAGCGCATATTGTAATGATGCGCCTTCGAATATGTAAAAATGTCATAAAAATATGAAAAGGTTAAGTCGATCGAAGGCTGTCATCATTACATTTATTTGATAAAATTGGAAACGCCGGCTGAGAGGGACGATAATTAAAGAGCGGAGCGGTCCTGTGTTTGATGTGACAATGCATAGATTCTTGAAAGCGGCGGTGAACGTGGGGGGTTTGACCGCCAGACAAGATAGGCTACGCTGTCGCCGAAGCTGACATTACACGACTATGGGCTTTGAGTTCGAATTTACAACGGTAGTATGTGAAAACCACAGACAGCTTGGGTGGTTGTTGGCGTTTGCGGTTTCGATATTAGGCGAACGTCGGGGAAATGAGGGCGGACATTTTAAATAAGGTCAAGGTGTCGAAGGCAAATGAAATTTTAGCAGTTTCAGGAATGGTTAAAAAGAATTTAGAAGGGGGAGACAAGGAAGAAGAATGGGCTACAAAATAATATAAATTGAGGAGTTTGAAAAAACTCACGAGCTCTCTCTCTCTCGCTCTCTCCCCCTCTCTCGAAGATAGCTACTTCTACGATCTCTCAGGGAGAGACTTCTTTCTTGGTTTTGGCGTATCGGGTGGAACGTCAGTTCAACGTTGCCTTATTAGTTTGGTGTGCTACGACGTTGAGAAGATATTTTAAATTCCCCAAATATAGTTTGTGAAGTAAAATATTTGGTGTGTGTGCGCGAGTTGATAAAAGGCAGCAGCAAACTCCCCGGCCATAAAAGCAAGAGTTCCCCGACCCACAAACCGAAGTAGATCCACGAATACACCGGAATGCAACGCATCGAGAGAGTCCAAATATTTCATTTTGTTGAGATCAGTCTTTTTCTTTTGGTAGATGTTTTAATTTTGTTTTAGATATTGGTTTACGAATAGGTGTGGAAATAATTGATAGGAGAATTAAGTGGTATTATTTTTTTTTGTTAGTTATTCTGTGCTCCCTTGCCTTGCTTTCAAAAGTAATCTTTTAGAATTGTACTTTAAAGGACGAGAATTTCGTTTTATGTATGGATAAGTGTTTTTACGAAAGTATTATTAAGATAAAATGTATAAATTTAAATTAATTCTCTGTTTTTAATTGTTGTCAGTAGTTGTCAGTTTACTTGTTCGTCATTGCTAACTACGTCCTGAACTACGGGTTATTAACAAATAATTTAAAACACAACGCACCCAACTACCCCTTTATAAAATAAAAAATTAATGTACTACCCAACTAATTCACGCCCGATTAAATAACTTTGGAGGAGCAACACGACACATATGTTTTCTAAATCTCTGTTCATTTCTTCCACTAATACATTGGCATTTATTCTAATTAATTTCAATTTCCATTTTACCATAAGACTTCTTAGTTCCACTCGAAAATCAATCCAATTTATTTGGCTCATATCCCATTTCTTTCTTAGATCTTTATTTCTATTTATTATATCTGAACGAATACTAAATGTCACTGCATTGGTATGTGATCTGAAATCTATCGTCCACTTTCCGATCCGTTTTCCTCTTCTATTCAAAATGTAATCGTTAGATATATCCACCTAAGACTGAAAGGTCCGTCATATGTTGGTAACCTATCAGGCTTGTTAATATTAATCCTCCTCTAGATATGACCATGTCAAAAACCGCCATTCCTCTTACATCCGTCGGTCTCTGGCCCCAGACTGCTTACTTTGCATTTGAGTCACGTAATAGGATTATTTTATCCCGGTTGTAGTTGGCTAGTATCAGCCTAACTTGACTGAAATATGATACCGTTCTCTCCAAATCCTTGTTTGTGGAGGGAGGCAGACATATTGACACTGCCAAGTAGGAGCTTTCCATAGAGTAACATCTTACCAAAGCCAAGTTGTCTTCTCTCACCATACAAATAACTTTAACTCAATTACTTGTTAACAGTGCTGCCCTAGGATCAGCCCTTGTATAGGTTATAGGGTAGTTTCCCAGAAAACCAGTGACTTTATGCCGCTGTTTTTCTTTTACCGTATAAGATTCATTAATTGAGATGATAGCCCAATTTTGCATAATCCTTTCCTCTGCTAATTCGTCAGCTGCTACTTGTGAATTATTGAGATTTATGTGAACCACTTTTAGAAAATTCCCAGAACTACTATCCATAATTGATTCTTGCCTTTATTCTCTTCATCTCAGTGGTATATCTCGAGCACTTACGCTCAGTGGGCATATGTTATGTATCTATCTTTTCCTTATTAATATCGTTAAACCTTTTACAATTCATACATCAGCTCTTCTTATTGTAATCCTTCATATCGTGCGCAATTCTTGTAAGTCCTAACGGCTTTGCAGAATTTAGCGGGATGCCTAAACCTCCAGCAATTGTACAAGAGTCTGGGCCTTATATGTTCTATAAGGCCCACTCCCACTCTATTTTAACCCTCTTGTTTGTCTTAATCTTTTTGTACGATTATCCATCCAAACTTAAGACCCAGCTGTTTTCCCTGCTAGTTTTGTATTTCGTAATATCTTTTAATCTTCTCTCTTCCAACTCCTAATTTTGTTTCCTAATTTTCTGTACTATTTCCTCCTCCTTTATATTGACTTGTGCATCGTAGATGATAATCTGAAGATCGCTTTTTGGTGGTACTTGTGCTTTCTCAATTGAGGTCCCCTCTCGAGTTTATCTTATAAAGTAATTTCTCTATATCTTCCTCCATTTCCGTACAGATTAAATTCCCCTTTATTGATTTTCCTGACCATTGTTACTCCCACTTTCATTTTCCCATGATCTGTACTTTGTTGTATAACTTCTTTAGTTTTTTCTGAGTCACTCCCACTCTTCAGATAGTTACCACAAATTAGTCCCTCGCTGTTCTCCTCCTTGACCTCGACCTGGTCCCGTCTCTGGTTTTCACAGCTTCTGCATAAGTGTTTGCAGATCGTTTTATAAAACTTTAATTTTACCTCTTATAAAAACTCCATGTAACCCTGTTGCTTTTGAAATACTGTTACTATAGTTGCTATGTTTTCTCCAGCTTCTTTTCTACTTCCCGCAGTCGACTTCCTCGACGATAAAAAATTTATGACTTTTGTTAACCTATCCCTGATCATTTGCTCATTATGAGCATACGTGGCCTCAACCTGTTCTTTCCGGTCGAAATCTGTTAATATACTCGTTCTATACAGGACTTTAACTTAATAGAGATAAATGTAAATAGATTGTACACAGGATATATATGGTATATATAGAGGTGAAAGCACTCATCTAGTGGGTCAGCACAAAAACGCTGCCGACGATCGACTCTTGGGTGGTATAACATCGCTTTACCCCCCACCGACTCCAACGTTCGCGGTATGTCAGAAGGACGAACCCCCAGGGTCAACACGTGGAGATGCTGGTAGTCTTTTTCAATACTCTAATCTCGTAAGTTTACTAAGTTCAAAAGGAATACAGAAACGTGTCACCGAAAATACAAAAAAATTATGAAAGCTTTCGCTTGAATCGCTTTTGACACCCGATGGCAATGTTAACTATTTGACATTATAAAATTTTAAATGATGGGGTAGATTTTATAATGTCAAATAATTTGAGAGATTCAAGGAGAAGAGGCTAACAACGGTGCTCATTATTTGTCTGTTTCACTGTTAAGCAAATTCACATAGATATATTAGTTGTTTACTTCAAAGACTGGCGCGGTGGCCCAGTTGGCAAGAGAAGCGGGCCAGTGATCTGAACGTCCCTGGTTCGATGCTCGTCGTTGAAAATCCACCGCCGTGTTCGCTAATGGTGGCCGGAACACGTAAAATAGGTCGGGCTACAATGTCCTCTAAGTTCTCAAATTTACCTCTGGAGGTGCGGGGTCAAGTGTTCCGGTCTCGTCACTTGACTCGGTTCAAAATTACGGGATCGATCATTTAGCCAAGTCGGACTCCGACCCTTGTGGTGCTAATTCAAAACAGGAGACCAATAACCTATTAGGACCTGGAATTTTCAGCCCAATAACCTATTAGGACCTGGTGAATGGAACCTCAAACCATGGAGCATTAACAACTAAGACTTATGTTTTGATATTATATGAATTATTTGACTCAGAAATTATAATGAGCATTCTATCATAGCACTGAGTTTTATTGTGAGAGTACTTAGACATTGTTTTATGGGGTAATATTCCCGTTTTATGACCACTAAGAATGACTTAAGGTTTCCTGATTGTAGTAGTTAACTTACCAGAGAACTTTGTTTTAACCCTTTCAGCTGTGGACTGTTTGAATCTAAATGTACGCTATGGACTACCTATTTTTCCCGATAATGCGCTTGAGGGACAAAATGAGTTTGAAGGCTTGAAGTGACCTTGCGGTAGCGTGCTGGCTTTTGGTGCTGAGGGTGCTCAGATCAAACCCCGGCGCGAGCTGTTAAATACCTCCGTGTCTAGGCCGGATATGGGTATGTTAAAACTGTAGACCAGAAAGTCCCTCTATGAAGGTTAGTGGGGGTGGGAGAGGGTACTATCCCCCCCGATGCCGCCCCAGGGGATGCTCTATCAAAATTGCGGTGGCACCTGGATAAATGGGACTCCGATACTTATAGTGTAGTTATAAACCGGAGCCGCACCCCTCTCCCTGCTAGCCGATATGGACCTGGTCGGGAATTAATTCCGCACAGGGGGCATAAGTACCAACAACAATAACATGGGGAGTGGTGGCCCAGTTGGCAAGAGCAGCGGGACAGTGATCTGAACGTCCCTGGTTCAATGTTTGTCGCTGCAAATCCCCCGCCGTGTTCACTAATGGTGGCCGGGGCACGTAAAATAGGTCGTAGCTGCAATGTCTTCCCAGTTCTCAAATTTACCTCTGGCGGTGCGGGGTGAAGAGTTCCGGTCTCGTCACTTGATTCGGTTCAAAATTACGGCACCGGTTTATTTGGTTGAGTTGGACTCCGACCCTTCTGGTGCAAATTCAAAACAGGAGCCGCCCCTTTCAGCCCAGTAGCCAATTAGGAACTGGTGAATGGAACCTCCAACCAGAGGGCATTAGCAACAACAACATGAGTTTGAAGTCTTGTTGGAAAATCTATTGACTCAACCTCCTATGATAATCTCAAAATTCACAGTAAAAACTGTAATTCAATCTCCTAGCATATGCGCAATAAATGCACCTGATAACCAGTGCTGATAAAGCATGTCACAGGGACGCAGTGGGAAAATTCTGTGTTTTGTTTTTTCTCTAGGCATACAAGCATCGTCGGTACCAAACGCATGTATGCGCTCATAGCCCTATTGAATGGTTCAATGAGAACCCAAAACTGGGTTCAAAGCCTATGTAGACCAATTTTTCAAAATGCATGCATATATCGTTACATAGCATTGAAAAGTTTAAGGACTGGAGCTCCAGTTGCATGATTAGTTAATTAATTCGTTAGAGTCTCACCCTAAAATTGTGGGAGTAAGTTCAATTTAACTTTCAAATTAGAGCTCACTTTCGAAAACCATGGAGCATTTTTTATCTGTATGTTTAGACAACAGATCACAATTTTAGGACCTCTGAAATACATAACAGAATCTTTAAAGAAATATTTTAAATTGTATTTATTTAGTTTAAAATTATATTTATTTTTGGTATTTTAAAGACTGATATAAACAACAAAATTTGAACACATAATACATAATCGCAAATTATAAGGATTATTATTAAACGATAATACGGTATTCTAAATAAATGGCATTAACAAGCTTCACGTGCACAATAAACGCTGCTTTATTAATAACGCTGTATTTCTAGTTAATGTGAATTAAGCCTATTAACTTCAATTATCCTAATCCGCGCATTCTGCATTCAAATACCGAAGGCAGAGAATGGAGCCCATAATGATTTAAAATTAACTATAAGTCCTACGCCTTGTAACCATTAATCTACTTAATGAACACATACTAATCTAGCATTTCACGGTTTCTTTAAGTTTTAAGTAATATGCAGGATTTTTTTTTATTTTTTGAAAAAATCTAACATCGAGGCTGTTAGCATAAAACTCCATGAACATTATCGTTTGTTACAAAGTATACTTTGTGTTTATGACTACTACTGAAAACTTTTTGATTTTTACTGGGGTTAAAATGTATATTATTCTATTTTATGAGTCATTTTAATGAAAAAATAGCGAAACTTCATGTGAAGTTGTGATGTTTTTGTAGGAAGATAATGACTTGACTTAAATGATCAGCAAATCTTTCAAAAAAGTAGAAATTCCCGGACGAAATTTCAAGAAGTGAGTGATATTTTAAAAAAAAAGAAGAAAAAAAAGAAAAAATTGTTAAAATTGTTAAAATATGTGACAATGGGGTCATAATAAATTTTATAAGTAATAAAGTAAAAAAGAAATGCAGTTCCAGTAGTTTTTTACGAAGATTAACGGCATAAAAAATATTTGAAGATTACAATTGTATAATTTATATTGAATAAACTTTAAAATTCATTTTATATTTGGTTTTCTATAACGTTCTTACTAGGTTCTAAGTTGTAGTTTTTTTCGGAGTTATGGCTTTAAAAAATTATTAAAATGTAAAAAAGGAAGAGAAAATGATAAATTGAATATCAATATACTTCTATATTATCAATATTCAGAATGTGTAAAATATTACAAAATAAATTTCTGTTGCTTACTACATGTGTATGTGAACCTTGCACTGCACAGTTCTTAATAAAACCTGATATTAAATGGAAATTTTAACTCCTATTACTCAGTTTAGAGTAAAAAAATAAAATGATAATTTAAAAGTTTTTTTTTCAATGCGGAGGCACTTGTCGCGAAGACATTCGCCTATAATTCACCGCAGTTTTGCTGGCCATTTTATTATAAGGGCGCCATATAGGCGGACCAGCATTGCTACCCTATAAAGGGACGACACAAACGGAGGCATTTTAGTGGCGCTTAACCAGAATTCGATCCGAGCACCCTCAGCACCGAAAACGAGCGGGCTGTGCCACAAGGCCACCACGCCCCCTAATTTAAAAGTAACACTGCAAATGTTTCATTAAATTCTTACTATTCACAATATTAACTCTAGAACAAATATAAATTCTAAACAAACTTTACAGATAAACAAATTTACAAGCATCTAAGTTTACAACGGATCGTCGATAACAACATATTACGAAAACAAGTTTATTCTTTCGCTGTTCATAAAATTATTCTTTTTAAGAGGTAATTAATGAGCTCCATGAGCTCTATCAAAGCTAACGTCCTGTACATAATTAATCAGCAATATCAATGTGATAGTTTTTACACTGCTGGCCACTGTAAATGCAACACCCTGAAGGAAACATGCAAATAACATGAAATTTACAACATGCATTAGCGGAGGTGAGATATGCAAATGATTAGAATTTCAGCTCAGACGCACATCAAGCGTGCCTGTGTCGCCACTTCAAAGCTCTATTTAAGGCTTGGAGATTTCGACGATTTCAAGTTCGGCAATTCTGTTTTTCTTGTGGTTTTTTCAAAAACACGATCAATTATGCCTCGTCGAAAACAGCGATCATATTTTGATCAAGTATCCGAGTTCGACAGAGGAAGGATAGTGGCCTACCGAGATTGTGGATTATCTTTCAGGGACATCGGTAGTCGTGTTGGACGAAACCAACCAACTGTAATGCAGATATGTGATCGTTGGATGCAGAAGGGTACGACGGACCGGCGTGTTCGATCGCATCCACCTCAGCGCACCACTTCAAGTGATGACAGGCAAATTGTGCGCATGGCAGTGACGGATCGCTCAGTCACATCACGAACCATAGCACAGCACATGTAGTCTGTAACGCATCATCCAGTGTCTGCGCGTACCATTCGACGCCGTTTACAGCAGAGTGGTCTGTCCGCAAGACGTCCATTGTTTTGTCTACCCTTGACGCAGAACCACAGACGTCTCCGCCGCCAATGGTGCGATGACAGAAGGATGTGGACGGCAGAATGGAATGAAATTGTCTTTACTGACGAGTCACGCTTCTGTCTGCAACACCACGATGGTCGCATTCGAGTCTGGAGACACCGTGAAGAGAGGATGCTGAACAGCTGCGTTATGCACCGCCACACTGGTCCTGCACCGGGTATTATGGTATGGGGCGGTATTGGATATCACTCTCGCACACCTCTAGTACGTATTGCCGGTACTTTAAACAATCAGCGCTACATCTCCGAGGTGTTGGAGCCAGTTGTCCTTCCTTACCTTCAAGGCTTGCCCACAGCCATATTTCAACAGGATAATGCGTGACCACACGTGGCACGCATTGTCCAACGGTTCTTCGTCAATCGCCAGATTGAATTGCTTCCCTGGCCGCCTCGCTCTCCGGATCTTTCGCCGATAGAAAACATGTGGTCCATGGTTGCTCTACGATTGACCCAGATTCCATCCCCAGCTGCCACAGCAGATCAACTTTGGCAACGTGTGGAAGCTGCTTTACCTACTGTACCCCAAGAACTCATCCAAAGTCTCTTTGATGCCGAGGCGTGTGGCAGCGGTGATCTCCAACAATGGCGGCTACTCTGGCTACTGATTTTGGCAGGAACCACACTTCACAGAAGTCTATAAATTTAATCATTTGATACTTGGTCAACATGTTATCTACAAAATAAATTTTGTTGTGATATCTCTTGTCTTTCTTGGTGTTGCAATTTGGGTGGCCAGCAGTGCATATCATTTTACCTGAACATGGGCAAACTAGTTTTTACGTGGAAGTGAATCAGAAGTAACCAATCCAAGCATTCTTCAGATTTGGAAGTGCCACATTTACCAGTTTTCTTCAAGTTCGCTTCGCTTCTATATTGAAATTTTCTCGGGACCCTGATTTCTTGAAACTATCGTAATACATACGATATGATACTATCGTTAGTATGGAAATTAGAAAGTATTATGAAGGCCTGAAACGAGCTACAGAAAGTCGTTCGCACTTTAAGGAAGCGATTTTGATAGTTAAGTTTTATGTATAAATGCCGTATTTTATGCGGTGGTTTGCTTCTATCTAATAGCCATGGTTCTTGACAATAGCTCTAGCTCGAATTTTCCATGAAAGTAAATTTTAGCTTAGTACTGTCCTGTCAGTTTTACCTCATTCCTCTTGGACCGTTTTCCAAAGTCCGTTCAGTGTTCTTAGATGCCGTTTTCCTAAGGCTAGTATTAAAAAACCGAAATCGTAAAAGTCCATTGGAGAAGAGTCAGGTAATTTTACAGGTATTTCATTAAATGGGATACATTTTATTCCTGTTTTTTGATGCTTTCTTTGCTAAATAAGCGGCAGTTGATTTAGACGTATGACTAGAGGCTTTGTCCATAAGAAGCTTAACTTTATCAATGTCATTTCCATATAAAGCTGGAATTTCTTCTTCAAAAATTGGTTCTAAAATATTCTGCTGATAGTAGAATTGGTTAATTCTGGCTTTACTTGAGACTTTTTTTATTTTTATTTGTCGTTGTAACAAAATCCTGCTACTATCATGAACTCCTTTGGGAACTTTTCTGTACACCGACGTAGCCATTTCGTACGGTCATTCCCGTCAGTTGAGCAATAGAAAATTGATCTTTTTTACTACAGTAACTTAAATACACCCATGCCCCATCGAGTAATACCACAAATTTTCATTTTTCAACAGCTAGGTGTTTTTCATATAATTTTCTACAATTTGTTTTTCTTTCAGCAATATGCTTTGGCAAAAGCAGATAAACTTTAGGTTTAAACATCTTTTTTAACTTCAAATCTTTATGAATGATTTTACTTACAGTGCCAGACGACATTCCTAGTTTCAATGCAATGAATCTTTGAGTCGGCGTATCTTCTTTTAGGATCAGAGACTTCACTTTCTTCATATTTACCTGCGTTCGAACAGTCTTAGGATGAGGTTTAGTGGTCATGTTTTCATTTTTACTTTCAGTTAGACGTTTTTTACCTTTCAAATTTAATATCTTATAAATACCTATTTTTGAAATGCCATAACCGAAATTTTTACACGGCTTTATAATTTGTTGATACGAATATTTCTCCCCTGAAAGTGCAGTTACGTAACCTTCGAGCCATCTATCAATTTTACGAGCCATTTTGAAAATAAATCTTTTATTTTACATTCCAATCAAAGCAAAACAATAGCAGACGATTATTATAAAGTTGCCAAATATTTATCTCATAATGCAAACGCCAAAAATAAATTACAAAATCGTTTCCATAAAGTGCGAACGACCTTATGTATTTATAAGCGGAAGTGATGAGGCACTCAAGTTTTCCTTTTCGATCAGCAGTAGAAACCTTGAATGAAGAAGCTAACGAAGATGAGGGACTCAGCATGTATAATGTAAGTTGATATGGAAGTTTTAGGTAGATGACTTAGCGTTACGAGGCGTAAACATTTTTTGGAAGTCAGTGCTTTAGGTGAAATATTTCTTAATTAACATCAAGTTACTTTGGAGGTATGAGCTTCAGTTTTTGGTATTTAGCCATAACAATTGGATATATTTGTTCAAATTATCTTAAGCTGTACGCTCAAGTCGAGAGACAGAAATTTTGGGTTTGTTACATGAGTTACAGCTTTGATATCTAGCCTAAAAATCTTGGAACATCATGTTCATTGTTTAGGCTCCATGCATAAATTTCCCAACGAATGATACCGGTTCCATTAAAAACGCATGGTCTAGAAAATATATGTCCCCATGGGAAAACTGAAAAAATAACTTCTCAATACGCCTTTTCCTGTCACTCTAAGTTTTATTCGATTATAAACAAAAATTGAAATCAATCCTCGAGAATATTGCATTCAATATCTTTTTAAGAACCATGAGATCAACTTTTAACAAATTCTTTTACTGAAATTTTATTCAAGAAAATATTCTGAATCCTTCAATGCTTGAAATATATTGAGTTTTTGGGAACTAAAAAAACAGAAACTCAATACAAGCTCAGATTGTCAACAGCTCTGTCTAGGTACTTAATCCTACACAAATACTAAAGTACTAGTCCAATGGACGTCTTTTAACATGCGGATAAAATTTATAGGGTTAAAAGCATTTTCAAGCATCTCAACTGTATACTGTCATTCTTTAAGGCTCTTGTTTGTATCAAAGACGTATTTTATTTGCCTGACTTTAGAATCAGTGTTTCTTGAATACTTTTTATTCATTCGTATGTGCAAAATATTAATGAATTTTTACTGCACACTGCTGTCCAAAATTATCTATAGTAATTCATTTTTTTTCTAAAATCTCACTGCAATTTTTATTTCAATGTTAATATTTTCATTATCGTATGCACTTATATTCCATTTTTCAGTTTATATCTATGTTTGGTTTTACGTGTTAAAATGCTATGCATTACCCACAAGAATTTTATTCAATTATATAAGGTTTTTGAGAAATCGGTGTTTTGCGCATGTAACGATAATTTTGGATACCAGTATATAAAAAGAGTGATATAAAAAAGCTATAAAGTGCAAAAGAAAGTACACCAATTCAGAGAAATTGCACAGTAAACATATTGAAAAGTATTTTGGAATAAATAAATACGTATAATAATAAACTTTGATATCTTAACTTTTAAGTAAAAGGTTAACTAATAATATTTCTTGAAATATTTAGGTTTACTTTAAACTGGACCACATTTCTTTCTAAAGTAAGGACTATAAACCTTTCCAAGCAAGAAATAATGAATTGATAAGTTATCACATCTACCACTGATAGTCAGATTTATACAATATCAAGCATGATATATTGTTTTGCCCCGAATATGTTTCACCGGGATTTTAAAGTGGTTAGAACTTCGAATAATTATAAGTGATTATGAGTGATTATGAGTGATTACTCAAATGTATATATATATATATATGAATCAATTTATTAAACAAACATATTAACATATACATATATCGATTACACTTTCATTTCTCCAATGCACTCACCTACACTAATCTATACTCATATTTCTCGTGTGCAAATTGCTACCAACATTGTTAATTCACTTCTTAAACACATACGTTAATACATTATCTCACAATTGCAATCCGCTACCAATTATTAATTCACTTCTTAAACATATACCTTAATACACTAATTCTCCGGTGCAATTTGCTATCAATTAATAATTCATTTGTTAAACACGTGCGTTAATACACTTTCTCACAATTGCAATCCGCTACTAATTATTAATTCACTTCTTAAACATATACATTAATACACACTTTTTTTAAACACACCAGTGATATATATCTATGGCAACATATATAACATCAATTATAATTGCTCCCGTCATTAACCTACGCAATCCTCTTATTTAACCTAACCCAGTAATCCTTTTAAATTCTGAGCATTGATAATGAATAAATTCGTTAAGTTTCTCCCTACCTTGGGCGGCCTGCAGAATACGGGTCTTCTCCTTGGACAATAGGGGCCGGAGAAATGTGCCTCATGTCTATTGGATAATCGAGCAACGGTCAGGTCTTGCTTGGGCTCCGGGACCTTCGACGGGGGATGGTGGCCAGAGGCAGGTTCAACTCCTCGGTGATCTTTGAAGAGGGCCTTCGCTGTTTAGGGCAAGGGTCATCTGGGTGATGCTCTATCTGGTGGCGGTGAGCTTGCGTCGGGTTCTGCGGCAAGCTTGCGTCTGGTTCGGCTCGGTGCGGGCGCTCATCAATCTACTAGTCACTTCTCATGCAGGGATCAATGATTTGTACATCTCGCCTATGTATCAGGGGCTCGCGTCTGCAGACTTTTGGGGTGTTGAGTACTTTGACGTCCTGACATTAATTGCTGCGTGATTCTCGCCTTTGGAATTGGCGGCCTGCATCTATTTCTTCCCTCGCCATTCCATCTATTCCTTCCTCCAGACGACTATTAATATGAGCTTATCAATAGGCCATGCTCAATCGGCTGCGGCCTTTCCTTTATTTTTCAGCTCTCCTCGCAATCAGTTCTCCGCTATTTAGCTCCTAACTGCTATGCTTATCGGCTCTCTCGAATCTGTTGTTTTTTTAGATTTCTCTGTCATCATTCTCTTTTCTCTTAACTTCACTTAGGCTTCTTCGCCCTGGGACATCATTGGTGACACCCAATAACCAATGAGTCCCTCGTCATATTATTATTGGACGTCATATCTTTTACCCCTTTCCTTTTGCTCCAATCTACATCACGGAGGGCAGTGGCTGTATATCGATACTCTCCCATCTGGGGTAATCATCACACCCCCATATTCTCACGCTACCCTTTCGACCGCCTGTTGTATGCACTAACAAAGTCAACTTCATACATTCTTATCTTCCCTTTCCATCTCCTAACTTCGGATATCTACATCTCCAATTTTCGACTTCTCAGCTCATTATAACCAGCTGGGCCCCTTTTACTGTCAATATTCTCTTCCCTATGACATTAACTTATCCATCTTAACCCAAATCGTTCGTTAAACGCAGTTGTGTCTTGACTTGTTGCCTGTTCTCCAAACTCCTTTACTCGTTTTTCACTTTTAATCACGTCGTTTTCTGCATGTGAGACCTGGCCCCTCTCTTTTCTACGAACAATGTCGTTTTTCACTGCGACAATATGATACCTTGTTTCACTCAATCCATAACATAAAAATTGGATCAACCAAAGTTTTAAAGACAAAACATAACACAGCACCTGAGTTGATGAAGAAAACAATTTATGGATTGCTCGGCTTGAATTTATAACGAAATAACTATATTGACAGTTGAGAGTTAAAATTGCAATCAGTTCTGTAGCTATATTTTGAAATATAGGAGACGAGACCTCACGCTTAATAGAAAGGGTTAATAGATCCTTGCTTCAAGGCACTTCCATATCGAATTACTGGATTTCGGACAGCAATGTTGCTTCGTCAGCCGGGAGAATTAGGCTTCGTACACACGATACGGATTCGGTTTTATGATCGTCTCTGTTTTGTCGTTTCGTTTACAGTAAACAATGTATTTTGTTTTGTACGTTCACACGCTGCGGTCGAAAACCGCAAACGGGGGAACAATCGAATCGGTAGCAGCTGTCGTTCGATTTTGTCTACCGAAACCAGATAGAGGGAACCGCCGCGGGGCCGTTTCGGTTGCAATTGGCGTATAGAATCGAGAGGGGGAGTACACACGATTCGGTTGTTTTGAAGGAAACGTACACCAGTGCCGATCTAGCTACTAAAGTGATTCTTTGAAGTGATTTTTTTTATTCGTCTTTTACAGTTTTTTGCAGTTTTTTTGCACAATGGAGAAAATCGACACAGAAATTTTAATTTCTTTGGCTGAAGAAAGACCGACCATTTGGGACAAAACATAAGAATGTTTTGCTTTAAATGACGCTTTAAACGACGTTTAAATCATGTTTATATCTTAATTAAAACAGAAGTTATTATTATTATTATTATTATTTGCAACATTCTAATAGCATCCAATCTTTGTATAAACCTGTAAATGCGTTTTTTTTCATGATGGTTTTTTTTTTTCACCATTTCTCATCTTTAAATTTTTATACGTCAAGAACCGTTAAAGATAAATATTTCAAACTTGGAACTTGTCTTTTTCAATTATTTTACTTTAATTTTGATTCAGCAAATTTGAAAAATATATTTACTTTTGAAAATATGATTTTTTAAAAATAAGTTACATAATTTTTTTTAATTTTTTTTCTCTAAATATTTTTAATTTTTTTAAAAATTAATATTTAAAAAAATTCTGGATTGAAATTGAAACATATATATCTGTTTAATTAAATGAAAAAGTTTGAAATTCGACAGATAATATTTCGAGTTATAACGATTTTAAATTACCCCACTTTTTTTTAATTTTAAATTAAAAAATTTTTTTTAAACTTTATGAGAAGTTTTATGATATGATTTTGATTGCAAATTATATGATTAACCATCACAAAAAAATTCAAAGTTTCAACTCAGTAAATAAAAAAAAATTTTTATTTGTCCCGGACCCCCTTAAATGTGAATAAAAAGTACTTACCTTAAACATATTGTTAGTTTTCTTCTGGACGAATACTATTTCTCATAGTTTTATTCTGCTTTCTCAAATTTTCTTCCACTCTTTTTAATAGATTATCAAATGTATGTATCGTCATTCGGATGTAGTTGAAAAATGGCGATTTATCTCTTCTTAATTCAATCATAAGCGTTTGAAAAGATCCCAGACAATCTCTGTCCCGCACAGTAGGATGTACCCAATATGTTCCATTATTTTTTTTAATTTTGCTTCGATGATGACGATACCAGTACATTAAAAGAAAGGTATTTACGTCCATCCTGCAAAGTGAACTACACTGTGTAAGAATCCGTTACGACCCTTCCGAATAAATCACCCAGACAGCCGGACCTCCCACAGCAGGTGACCAGCGAACAGTTCTATCTTTCAGCGTCAAGGTGTCTGCACACAAAGAATGGTGTTGCTTCTAGCCGCCGGGCCTGGGAGGACGTAAACTAATGACTAGTTCGACGTGAACTAATGATTTTCAGATCAGCTGAATCATGGGAACCGAACACATGGCCTCGTGGTCAGGCGAATCACAGCCAACGGACATGATGTCACAAAATAGTGCCAGCCAACCAAAACTTGTGCAGTCACGTGACCGGAAGCACGGTTGCCAACGCTGCAGAAGAAATCCAGTTTTTGGACAGACTTGGTCGAGACTCTCATCTAGAGAGCACCTATCGTCTACGTTGTCCTGGAGCGACCGACTTGATCCTGACTTATTTTCAGAGCAGCCGCTCGAAGCTCTCGTCAACGAATACTTCACCCTGAAGTATAGCTATCTCAGAGCATCCTGCTCTACAGGCTTCGTTATTCTATTTTCAGAGCAGCCGCTCGAAGCTCTCGTCAACGAATACTTCACCCAGAAGTATAGCTATCTCAGAGCATCCTGCTCTACAGGCTTCGTTATTCTATTTTCAGAGCAGCCGCTCGAAGCTCTCGTCAACGAATACTTCACCCTGAAGTATAGCTATCTCAGAGCATCCTGCTCTACAGGCTTCGTTATTCTATTTTCAGAGCTGTACGCTCTAGAGGCTGTGTACCGACCTTCTAGTTCCGCTGTGACTGTACGTGCATCTTATCATCGATATCATTTGGTTATTACGAAGGCCAGTTCCCTCTACGTCTAGAGGTAGATCAACACCTGTGTAAATAGTGTAATAGATCAACACCTGTGTAAAAGGTTTCCGACTAAAACTTAATAAAACTGTATTTTAATTTAGTAGACTGACTCTGAACATTTTTAGCTACCCGGAGTCTGAAGATATCACAGTCTACTAATAATTGGTGGCAGCGTGTTTGGGATTTTCCCATTAATTAAAAATTGGCAATCCACCCCTTTGAATTAGGAAATTAGAGTAGGAAGCCCATCTAGGACTTTTTGTGCGGACGTCCCGTCCCAAGTGTGTGCATCACAGATACCAGTATATAGCAGCGAGCAGCCTACCAACAGTGGAGTTGTGCAGCAATCAAGTATTGGGGCTGCATATTAAATAAGGAAATCCCCCAAGAACCAGCCTGGAAAGACTGCCTAGCTTCAATGAGAGCCTACAATCTAGTCTTCAAAATTAGACAAGGTAAGCCTGTTTTCTCATTAGAGGCAAAAGTAATTGATTGATTAATTAAAAGTAAATTAATTGATTAGAATCTGTGTAAATGTTAACATATGTAAATTAATGTTTCATGGGAAATAACTATTGAATTGAAATAAGTAAATTATCTGTGAGAAATTAATTAATTGAGTCAAAAGTAAATTAATGAAGTATTAGAATTGTTTATGCAAAAGAATAAGGTAAAAATGAATTGTATGCAATGTGTTTAAAATTTTAAAAGGAAAGTAAATGAACAAATATTTGTTAGATGAATACTAGAACTGTGGATAATCTGATTTAAGTACTTATTCTAAATTGAAATTAGGTAATTGTGTTTTGCAAACTAATTTAGTCAATTATTGAAATTAAGAAATTGTGTATTGCAAACTAATTTAGTCAATTATTGAAATTAAGTAACTGTGTATTGCAAATTAATTTAGTCAGTTATTGAACTTGTGTAGAGTGCTTAAGATTATATTGAAGTAGCATTGATTTATTATGTGTGTGAAATTTGGTCTGAAAAATTTTAAACATTTTTGAATTGTATGTGCCATGTTAGGATTTCAAACGAGTCTGTTAAACTGTAATCTTTCGGAGTAACCCCCCCCCCCTTTTTCTTGGAAGAACGTAGCACTAGAATTCCCCGAATTGAGAGGGCTCTATTGTAAAGGCGTGAGAAAAGCGGACAACCAGTTCTTTTGTTGTGTTGAGATCAAAATTCCGAGGGTTCCGGTAAGGTTAAGTTGTGGATAAATAGTTATTGAGGCAAAATGTCGTTTTTAACAAAATACAAGAAAATTGACTTGCAGAATTTGGCTTTGGAGCTGCAAGTAGGAATTCAAGAATCAGATAGAATAATTGACCTGGCAAGAAAAATTTCAGAAAGTGAAGGTTTCGAGGAAGAGAGCGCGAAAAATATTCTCGTAAATCTTATAGAAGATAGAAAATTGCAGGAGATTAAAGAAGCCGAGAGAGCGGAAAAAGCAGCAGAACGCGCTTTTGAGCTTGAAGAGAAAGCAGCAGAACGCGCTTTTGAGCTTCAAAAACTTAAAATCACTCTAATTGGGGAAAATAGTAGTGTGAATTCCGTGAACTCAGAAAACGGGAACCCGTCTAGGCATGTTAAATCGGTAATGCAGAGGTATGATGCCGAAAAGATAGATATAGCTTTATTCTTAAAATTGTTTGAGAGACAAGCTAGGAAATTGCAAATTAATGATTGTGATTTAGTGTCAGAGTTACTAAGTCTTTTGCCGAGCGAAATAGCGGGAATAATCATCAGGGAACCTGAAGAAAAAAATGATAATTACGAATATGTTAAGTCGGTACTGCTAGACAGGTTTAGACTCAGTGCCGAAGCTTTCCGTACAAAGTTCCAAACCCATCAACGGAAAAACGGTGATTTGTGGAAAGATTTAATATTTGAATTAAGGAGCTATTTAGAGGGATGGTTAGATGGAATTGAAATTAAAGATTTTGAGTCACTCAAAGAACTTATGGTAGCCGACCAAATAAAGCGACGCGTACCAGCGGAAATTAAAGATCATTTCGTAGATGTATGGGGAACACTAAATGATCCTATAACTTTAGTAAATAAGCTAGACGCGTATGAATCGACCCGCCGATTCGTAAAGAAACCGACGCAAATTAAATCGCCCGAAAAGAAAAAGGTAGAAATTTAGAAGCAGTCAGAGAAATTTAGCTCCACGACGGAAACGGGAGTAGAAGAATCAGGTACGAAAGAGTGGCGCAACGCTGCTAATAAAAATAATAATGATTGGAGGACCAGGGAGTATGAGAAGCGAAGTGGCCCCATCTGCTTTCAGTGTGGTCAGAATGGACATGTCCGCCCGAACTGTCCAGAATTAAATAAATCCAGAGAAATCATAAACAACTTAGTTACTTTGGAAGATTTTTCTCTTGCGTTTAAGCCCTACTTAAGCGAAGCTCGCGTGAATCAGGTCCAAACCGTATTATTGCGTGATAGCGGGAGTTGCGTAGATTTGTGCCCTGTTAAATTAGTTAAACCCGGAGATTTCACCGGAGAGAATGTTTTGCTCAAACAGCCCTTGGAAAATGAATTTAGACGTTTACCTTTAGCTCGCGTAACCCTTGAGAGCCCCGAATTCGGCCAGGTGATAGCAAAGGCCGCCGTGGTAGGTAAGAGTGTGGAAATGAACCACTACTTGCTGGGAAATTCCACTCAGGAGCTGATAGAGGCGCAAATATTAAAACTAGCTAGCGTAAATGCCGTCGTCACCCAAAGTCGAGGGATGCGGGAGGAAATTCAAACGGGAATTACAGTAGAGAACGGGGAAACGGCCGAGCAAATAACTGAGTCACAGGAACCCGAGGTAAATTCGCCGGATGAATTGAAAGAACTTGAATTTCCAATAGTCGTCGAGACTAAAAATGTGTTAGTGGAAGAGAGTGCCGACACTCTCGTTTTAGAACAAAAAAATTGCCCTAAACTTACACCTATTTGGGAAAAAGTTAAGCCACAGGAAACCCTGGAAATTGTGGGAGAAAATGAATTACTTCCTAAGAAACCCCGAGATCACAGAGGGGAGGAAAGAAAACGATTGATTGTACCAACTAAGTACAAGTCTAAAGTTTTAAGTTTATGCTATGATGGCATCAGATCGCACATGGGAATGTCAAAAAGTAAAGACAAATTAGGGAGGTATTATTTTTGGCCCCAGTGCATAAAAGAGTGTAAGGACTATGTTAGGTCATGGGACCTGTGTCAAAGAGTAGAGAGATCGAGAGAACGGAAGAAAGGCCCGCTGAAATTAGTCCCAGAAATTACGGAGGTTTTCACGGGAATTAACGTAGATATCATTGGTCGTTTGCAGACCCCATCAAAAAGAGACCGGTATATTTTAAACGCTTTGTGGAAGTATCCGGAAGCCATAACTTTTAGTACTTTAAACTTAGAACATGTGACGGATACTCTGTTAGAAAATTTCAGTCGGATAGGGCTTCCGAAGGAATTGCAATTAGATAATTTTACCGAATTCACAAGCAAATTAACGACCACGTTTCTGGAGTAAGTTCATATTAAGGTGACGCGGAACTCAATGTTTCATCTGCAAAGAAACCCCGTCGAGCGCTTTCACCGCACCATTGAACGACTCTTAAAAGTTATCTGCCTTAAGGCAAAAGAGAATTGGAAGGTAGGGTTACCCTCAGCCATGTTTGCACTTGGAAACATGACTCATATGTTTATGGTTTTTAGCATCGCCGAACTGATATTTAGGAAGAATTTAAGGGTGCCGGAAACACTACTTTTAGGAAAATGGTGTAGGAATTCGCCGGAGACTAATGTGGTTACAGATTATGTTTTCAAGTTCATGATTAGGCTACGGAACTATCAGAACATCGCTTCCGAAACTAAACGGGAGATTAAACTTAACAGGAAAACTAATCATGATAAAGGGTCAGTGAGAAGGGAGTTTAAAATTAGGGAGAAAGTTGAATGGTCAGAGGAGTGCAATACAGCGGCTCGAGAATTGAAAACGGAACTGACCGAGAAACCTGTTTTGTACGCTCCGGACTTCGCCAAAGAAATTATCCTGTACACCGATGCATCCGACATTGGTATCGCTATAAATTTGGCACAAAAGAGACCGCAGAGATTCACCATCGAGACGGATCATAATCCGCTCGTTTTTCTTAAGACGAATGCGGGAAATAACCAAAGGCTTATGAGATGGACTCTTGCCTTACAGCCTTTCAATTATCAAATTGTCCACAAATCTGGTAAATTGATAGGTCATGCCGATTGCCTAAGCCGTTTCATGGCAGAATAGAAACCTTAAGTCAGGCTTAATGTTGTAAATAAATTAATGTAGAGTGTGAAAATAATTAATGAATTGTGTAAATAACTTAGTGTATTAATGTGTTAGGTAACCTAGTAATCATAATGTATTAGAATAAATGTATTAACGGTGTAGTAAATTAAATGCATTGCCTCTAATGATGTATCAGGTGATCTGTGTCTAACCGTGATTTTCAGATTTTGCCATTATGCCAAAATCTCCTTCAAGGAGGGAGGGGTTGTAAGAATCCGTTACGACCCTTCCGAATAAATCACCCAGACAGCCGGACCTCCCACAGCAGGTGACCAGCGAACAGTTCTATCTTTCAGCGTCAAGGTGTCTGCACACAAAGAATGGTGTTGCTTCTAGCCGCCGGGCCTGGGAGGACGTAAACTAATGACTAGTTCGACGTGAACTAATGATTTTCAGATCAGCTGAATCATGGGAACCGAACACATGGCCTCGTGGTCAGGCGAATCACAGCCAACGGACATGATGTCACAAAATAGTGCCAGCCAACCAAAACTTGTGCAGTCACGTGACCGGAAGCACGGTTGCCAACGCTGCAGAAGAAATCCAGTTTTTGGACAGACTTGGTCGAGACTCTCATCTAGAGAGCACCTATCGTCTACGTTGTCCTGGAGCGACCGACTTGATCCTGACTTATTTTCAGAGCAGCCGCTCGAAGCTCTCGTCAACGAATACTTCACCCTGAAGTATAGCTATCTCAGAGCATCCTGCTCTACAGGCTTCGTTATTCTATTTTCAGAGCAGCCGCTCGAAGCTCTCGTCAACGAATACTTCACCCAGAAGTATAGCTATCTCAGAGCATCCTGCTCTACAGGCTTCGTTATTCTATTTTCAGAGCAGCCGCTCGAAGCTCTCGTCAACGAATACTTCACCCTGAAGTATAGCTATCTCAGAGCATCCTGCTCTACAGGCTTCGTTATTCTATTTTCAGAGCTGTACGCTCTAGAGGCTGTGTACCGACCTTGTAGTTCCGCTGTGACTGTACGTGCATCTTATCATCGATATCATTTGGTTATTACGAAGGCCAGTTCCCTCTACGTCTAGAGGTAGATCAACACCTGTGTAAATAGTGTAATAGATCAACACCTGTGTAAAAGGTTTCCGACTAAAACTTAATAAAACTGTATTTTAATTTAGTAGACTGACTCTGAACATTTTTAGCTACCCGGAGTCTGAAGATATCACAACTGCAATGATTGCAAAGATGTTCTGTGCGGACAGGAAAACCGTATACGGAGAAAGAAAAACCGAATCTTGTGAACACAGCTTTCGGTTGACACCGAAACGATTATAAAATCGAAACCGTATCGTGTGTACAAGGCCTTATTGCTTTTCAACCTCTATTCTTTCATCTAACAGTCTCTGCCTGTAGACAAGCTGATGACTAATTGCCATAAACTGGTTACTTTTATAACCTTTCGAGGGACATGAACTAGAAGCGATGGAGAAAAATTTGCGATAGGAAAGGAAATTTGAATAAAAACGGTAAAAAAATAGAAAAAATAGCTCTGTGACTCACAACATCTCTGATATATATTTTGAAAGAATAAATATTATGTGAAAATATATAAAATAATTTTAAAAGGAGATGTTTGCATTTGTTGTTTTTTTATAACTAATGTAGTAAAGAAGTAAATAGAATGAAATTTTAAAACATTTGCATTTTGAACAGAAATATTAATTACAACCTATTATGATACATTTTAAGGTGGAATTCATCTATACTTTTTTTGTTAAATTAAGGTGTCAAAATAAAACCAGTAAGGTACTTAAGAAATTTTCTTGGTGTCAGAAACTAAAAATCTGTTTACTAATGTCGCATTGTCTAGACGATATGACTCAAACTTGATTTTATCTGGTCTTATTTTTAAAAACTAATTTAGTATTTTTGGCCTTTCTTGAGATAAAATTAAAATTCAAGAGCTATTCCTCACTATATCTACAGGTTTGAGTATTTGAAAAGCCATGGGCCAGGGGATGGCCAAATGGCTAGGGCACTGGCATTCGGTTCAGATCCTGTGGGTTCAAGTCCCACTGTTGGCATGGAAGTTTGCAGCCGTTCGGAATCGGCGTTAAGGGGGTCCAGGACACAAAATTGCTCGAATTTTCGAAAAAAAATTTATTGCGTTAAAAATTTTTGTGTTCTTTTACTATTAAAAGGACGTTTAAATCATGTTTCTATCTTAAATAGAAGAGGAGAAATTATTTTTTTTTTTTTGCAACATTCTAATAGTAGCCAAGCGTTGTTTAAACCTGTAAGTGCGTTTTTCTGCATGATGGCTTTTTTCCCCATTTCTCGTCTTTAAATTGTTATAAGTCAAGAACCGTTAAAGATAAATGGTTGAAACTTGGAACATGTGTTTTTCAACTATTTTACTTTAATTTTGATTCAGCAAATTTGAAAAAAAATATTTACTTTTGAAAATATGATTTTTTAAAAATATGTTACATCATTTTTTTGTAATTTTTAATATAAATATTTTTAATTTTTGTAAAAATTAATATTTAAAAAAATGCTGAATAAAATTAAAACTTATATTTTTCTGTTTAATTAAATGAAAAAGAATTGAAATTCGACAAATAATATTTCGAGTTATAAAAATTTTAAATTGCCCCACTTTTTTTAAAAGTTTAAAATTTTAAAATTTTTTAAAAACATTTTGAGAAGTTTTAGGGAGTGTTTTTGTTTACAAATTATATAGTTAACCATCACAAAAAATTCAAAATTTTAACTCAATAAATAAAATTTGTTTTAAATGTGTCCCGGACCCCCTTAAACTGTAGGCCCCGATCCAATTATCCCTCGTGTAACAAAAAGTTGACCGTAGCGCTCCAAACCAAAACCTTGAAAAGCCATGGAAATCGAAAATACAACCCTTTTATGACGGGTGGCAACTCTGTCTTTCGGTAAGTATGTGTGTTTTAACATAAAATTCAAATCTGAAAGTAATGAATATATCGGTTAAAATATGGCTGGCTTTCAGCGACGAGTGTTATTTTAAGTTACTGTTGTCTGTTGTTTCTTCTTTATTACACTATGAGTCATGCATGTTTAATAACATGAACTTATTTCTAAAATGATATTTTTTTGAAATAATCATCTAAAGCTGAATTTTATGGGAATGTCATTTTATGTATAAATTTTGCTTCTTTTGAAAATACTGAACCTGCTAGGAAACCTGCTATAATCTGATTCCATGTGTAATACAAATTAAAACTTTCTTACTGTAATCCAAGGACACCTTTTAAAAAGAATGTTAAATATAAAATAATGTGAAACATTTATTAAATGTAGTATCACTAACCATCGCAAGTCAGAATTTTTTTTTCCCTTTCATGGAATTTTTATCATAATATGTAATATAGGGTTACTCTGTTTTGCTTACTCGAAAGATATTATTAAAAAATTGTAATTGATGCTTTTAATTATGACTTATTGAAATTTTTAACTTATGTAAAGAAATGATAATTTTTGCCTCACAATGACTAGTTTAGATACCCTAAAACACAAATTTTTCGCGATAACAGCTACGTGGTTGAAAGATTTATTTTATAAATTGAATAACAGCAAAGTCTTAACAAAACTGCGTTTAAAATTGATTCAATTGAGAGGGTAAATATTCTTTTCTTTGCATAACCCAAAAGAGAAGCAAAAAGTTTTAAACGTTTAGCATTAAGCTCAGAACTGATCAATAAAGACAGTGATTTATACTTTCGAAATTTTCCTGATATATCGACTTGCATTCAATTTTATGGAGAAAGTTTACTTGACGGGCGCACTCTATCTTTTGTTTTCTACCATGACATGTCACATCTAGCTCTATAAAGTTTCAGATTCTACTTCTGAGAGATATGGCAGAAGCCGTTTTTCATACCTGAGGGTTTGTACGTTAGTACTAACTCATAGTGACAGCTTTCTTACAAATGAAGTATAAGAAATCTGCATCACTATTTATTAATTTAGAAGTGAAGCATTTCATTACTTTTTTGTAAAAGATAAGTCCCGTGTATAACCGCACAGATAATATTCTTATCTACAGGATAATTTTTTTTATTTGGTATAAGCATAAATACGTTTTTTTACTGATAAAGTATTTGTTAATTTTCGAAGTAAATGACTAATCTCTTTCTCATCTGCACAAGTTTTAATTTTTTTTTCCAACTATTTTAAATCCAACTTCGGAATCTTTCTTTTTATTCCTAATAGACATTCTAACCATTAAAGAGTAAACAGCTTCATCATTTTCACTAATAAACCTCACAAAAAAAATGAAATGGAAGATTATAGATTCGTTATCGAGACAGCCAATTACACATAATGAAAAGAAAAAATTATAAATATGGGAAAGGGGGCAGCGTGGTCTTTATATCTTGCTTAGAAAAATATAAAAAGAACTTAATATCAACTTATGGTGTTTTCTTTTTCAGCAGTCTTAGTTACAGACATAAAAGACATCAAGAAATTATGTTAAACTCTCCTTAATATTTAATATATTTACTTGAGGCTTCGGATTTCATCATTAAAGAGACGAGAAATTTCTTTATGATTTTCTTTCCTAAATGTTATATTTTTTGTAGAATACACTTTGGAGCTTCTTTAAAAAATTGTATTAAATCAGAGACTTTTTTGTGCATTGGGAAAAGCCTCTTGTCTGGATCATCCTGCTTGAATTCTTTCGGGAATCAGAAATGTCACTATCGATCTATAGCCGAGGTTCTCGAGGGGCCGCCTTCTAAACCTACTTTAAAATTAATATAGCCTGTTAAAAAATAAAAAAGAGTCATATATACCAGAATTATCGTTTTAATTTTTAATGGGGAGAAGTACTTGTATAAATATACTAAAGAGTATAGCTATTGGTAGTTTAGATAAAGAGCTAGACACTCTTGACATGGAGCTTAAAATCTCTATTTATTCATTCATTAAAGCATAGAAAAATTCCAAAAGGGTGAAGACGGAGCAAAAGGCCTTTGCCTGCGAGCTACGCTTGAAAGAATTGAAAATCGAAGAATAGCTGCCATTTTTTATTTGAAAAATCTCGCTTTTAATTTAGAATAAAGAATTCCGTAGGAGTCTGCCATTTCCAAAGATACAAATCATGTCCTTTGAGGGGAGAGTGTATGCTAATTGCAATATTTAAAGCTATAATTTGAAAGTGACGGCTACAAAACATAGAGTAGCCAGTTCTCTGCATGCATAAGTGATATTTGACTGTAAAGGAAATGGATTTTTGTGAACCGAAAAATGATAACAATCAAGGTATGTTGCAAAATTGTAAAAGTGAAACGTATTGAACATGGAAATTCAGAGAGGTGGTTTAAAGTAATCCAGCATATTTACAGTCGAATCTCAGTTGATAAAGTATTTCAGATATCATGATTTTACCATCAATAATTACGCAGTATTTTTAAATTTAGTGGCAGCGTATGGCTATACTAAAATCATTAAAGGTTACAAAGTATTCTATAAAAAATTGTTTCACAAATTTTAACAATTTTAATGTTGCATAAACATCATTCATGCTCTGTAATGCCTTCCTCAAAAGTTTATCCGTGTGTATGCGTGGTGATCTATGCACTTAATGTCGTAATTTAAAAGTTTTAAATTTAAATGTGCTTCAGCCCATCATATTTGTCACTGTTTTGTATGTTAAATATGTTTAACTGTATTATGGTAGCCTTGAGACATTCGTCGATTTTTTTCCTTTAGAACTGCACAGCTAAAACGTGCGAAAGTGGACTGATAACTGTATATCTATGCAACATTGTTAACCAGAATAAAAATTCTTAATATTTATAATTTTATTAATTCTTACTACATCCTCTCTCTCAGTTTGCAAAAATTAAGTTTATGAAACCTTCAATCATATTCACTTTACATATAACTATTGGAAATACTAAGAAGCGGTAGAATACATATTCAGAAGTATCGAATAAAGTGATATTAACAAAATACTAATCCTATTTATAAAAAAGGATTCGTGATAAAGGTAAGAAGTTTCCTTTGAAGAAGACGTCCTAGAGGTAACGCATCATATTTATTTGACAAGTCAGGCTTATAAATATTCCAAGAAATCTTGACATGCCACTAAAGGCAGATCCGTCTTCTAAGATTTCGACCCTAGGGTCGTTACTTTTTCTATTCAGAGAGATAAGAATTCAGTCTTCAGTTGGTTTTCAGACTGTTTAGCTTTACATAGAAATAACTGGATGCCACTGGATTTATTCTAAGGAAACTGGCACTTTTTTATCGCTATTCAAGTAGACAATACCAAATTAAAGGAAACTTAAAATAGGAAAAATATCAGTCAGTTATATTTTATAAATTTTGTTTTATTTTTCTCGAATGTGATGACCGAATGTGGTTCCACTCGATGCCATGATCTGCAGCTTTTGATCTGTGATGAGGACATTTGCAGCCTTTCGGAATCAGACATCAATTGAAGGTCCCGATCTATTTAATCTTTGTAGATCAAAAGGTGGCCGCAGCATTTCAAAAGCAAGAAACTAACACATTCATGCCTGTCAGAAAGGTCAAATAGATCTTAAAATTCACGAAGAGATATTTAATTTAAATACCAACGAAATTAATGATCTTTTCCCAGGAAAGCTGAACAGAAATAACTGACGTATTTTCCAAACAATCACCTTACAAGCACCTTCATAACTCTTAAAAGTACCAAATAGCTCCTTAATTTACAGAGTAATATTTTATTCAAGCTGTAAAGAAATGAATAATTTTTCTGCTTGCAAGATTCACATAAGCAGTTAAATTATATCAGAAATCAAACCATTAACTTTCACCCTCTTTGCAAGCTTCCTGGCCTTTACTCTTGACTAGATATTAACTTAAATTAGTACTTCTTTTTCACTCTTCCCATCGTCAAAGCGTTTCATCTTCGAACCTGATATATGTAAAATATAAACCTCTAGGATAGTTCACAGAGAAAATGATTTGAAAGGGGGACTATGTTTTGAAAAACGTAAGGGGAAGTTTAATCTATATGAAACTTTAAAAATACAAAATTAGAAAATCGTTTGGAGAAGTTTGTCTGATACTCTAAATAGAAAGTAGGTCAAAAGTTAGGAAAGATTTATTTCCTAATGAATGTTTATTTATAATCCACATGTATTAAACTATCCTCTCATAATAAAAGGAAAGAATAAAATTGTTTATTATATGGCTGAAAAATATGATACATCATTTTAGAATAAACCATAATAGAGATATATTATATCAGATATTAATAATGATAAATAATAATTTAGGTGTAGATATACTATAATATTTTGCCATGATTTTCTACTGACACAAAATGTTGTATATGTATTTATGTGTCATGATGTACGTAGTTAGGATATATTTATAAGAGGACAAATAAATAGGTTCTTTAATCGAACTACCCTATCCCTTTCCGGTAGAGGTTAGGGGAGCGATACCCCGAAAAATTGGGATAACTATGAAAATCTGATATAAGTTCTCCTGTTTAGAGTGCGCTGGTTCAACGGAAATTGTTCCCCCTGACGCACAAGAGTATTTGGGGGCCTCGGGAGGACTCTATTTTAGCGATGGAAACAAGTTTTATGGGTCCCGATATCCACAAATTGCCATCTGAAACAAGAAGCATTCAATGAAGATTGTATAAAATAGTCAGTGAAATTTGTGACTTCTCGCATATTATGGCTTGTATGATCCCACGAGGTAAGCTTTGAACTATGTTTAAAACAATTAACACTGAAATGTTCTTAGAACTTGTTGTGCATTTTACGTTACTAGCATTGGAAGAATTCTATGTTAGGGATTTCATATGTTCGCAAGATTAGTCACAATAAGTTCTCAACTAAATGACTCACACGAGGGTGAATCAATCAAAATCCTTGACTGGTAAACTTACCAGATTTAAATCTCCTTGAAAAATTTGGGGGAATTTATGACTTCAAAAACTCTACTACAAAACGACTTCAACAATTTGTATCAGAAGATAAAAATAAAGTGTCGCCCACATCATGTGGTAGTTAGCTTCGCGAGCTTCTCCAAAGTACGGTGGTGACAAAAAGTCCTGAACACACTAATGTTTTTGCCTAATATTTGTGTTCGACTTAATTTTTCGTCATGAAATTATCGTACTATCTTAACTAATGTTATTGAGTCTAATGTATTTTTTCATGCTGATTTCAAATCTGTTTGTAGAATTCATGTAAAGTAAATAGTTTTATTAATATTTTGAGAAAACCATGATAAGACAAGCATAAGGTCACTGTAATAATGAGTGACGGTTTTTTCAACCAATGTAATGCTTCGTTATTCCAACCAATCAGACAGCAGTACTGATGAAGGGTTGAAGGCAGAATGTGAAGCATGTTTTAGTGTATTGAAAGCAGTTGTGTGTTGCAGTTTGAAGTGTGTGTGTGGAAAATATTGGAATTATGGGTAAATTTTCCTTTCTACCTGATAATAAAAGGTACAAAATAATACTTTTGAAGGAAGAAGGCTATTCTATGTACCAAATTGCCACTAAAGTACCATGTGGTCTTTCTACTGTCGTGAGAACGTTGAAAAGATATTCTAAAAAAATTCTATTGCAGACAGGGAGTGATCTGGACGACCGAGAAAACAACTTTACTTGAAGACAGGGTATTGCACAGAATTTCACTTTCAAACAGAAAGCTTAATACACCGGAAATTTTGAAACAATGGACTTTGACATCGAATGTGAATGTGTGCCCAAGAATTGTGAGTGGAAGACTGCTGGAAATTGGATTACGAGGTGCAAAGCTCGCCCCAAAACCATGACTGGCCGATTTTCAGCGCAAGAGGAGATTGGGGTAGGCAAGGGATCATTCATTATGGACTGTTAAAGACTGGTAAAAGGTAATATTTAGTGATGAATGTCAGTTTTGTATTTCTGGTAATCAAAGTAGTGTCTATGTAAGGCGACGCACTCATGAGGAATTCAGCCCTCAGTGTCTAAGGCCCACAGTAAAGCACCCGACGAAATTGATGGTATGGGGATGAATGTCTTCTCGTGGTGTTGAAAGATTTCATCGTGAACGGAACAGTGAAAGTTAGGGATTACATTGAAATAATACAAAATAAATTGCTACCAACAGCGGGAGAAAATTTTGGGGATCAGTCATGGATATTTAAGGACGATACTGCTCCATGTCCCGTGCAAAGGGAGTCGAAGACAATACTATGAATAGGATGAACTGTCCAGGACAGTCTCCAGATCTTAATCCGATAGAGAACATACGGCATAAATTTTTTTATGATATTTCAAAGAAAAAAAACCCTTCAAACAAACGTGAGTTAATTGAAGCTTTAATATTTTCCTTCAACCATGTTGTCTCGAAAGACCTTCTTGTGAAATTGGTGAATTCCATGCCAAAAAGGTGTAGAGCCATAATTAAAGCAAACGGCTGGCCCATAAAATATTGATGTTCAAACATGTAACAATCAAATTTTCAAAATGCATATTAAATGTACCGTATTTGTAAAAGTTTTTGTGTTATTCTACTACGTATATTATGTTACTCTATATTGTGTTATTCTGTACATACTACACATTCTTGTGTTCAGGCAGCTGTACTACAAAAAATACTTCCGGTATTAAACAACTAGTAACAGATTTGAAATCAGCATGAAAAAATACATTAGAATCAATAACAATAGTTAAGATAGTTCTATAATTTCATAACGAACAATTAAGTCAAACACAAAAATTAGGCAAAAAAATGAGTGTGTTCAGGACTTTTTGCGACCACTGTAGGCTCAGTTTCGAATCCAGGGTGAAAGATGGATTTTTCCATGCTGTCCCCTCATAGGAAGAAGTGTTGGCTCATTTATACTGTACCCCCTAATCAAGTAGCCAGCAAATTTGTGGTGTGGCGGGGTCAATGTCCTCAAGGCTAAATATCTGCCGTGTTGGGGAAAACTACATAAATAAACTTATTTCTGGTCTGAACACCAATTGGTCATATTTTTGTCAAAATTACCATGAGCTTCTTGTAAATAATTTGCCGCTAATACCTTAGTTTTCCTTTAAGGCCATTAAGAAAAGTCTTGAACTGACGTCAGCAAAACTAAGGGTTATACATAGAACTAAACTTCCCTGTTTTTTTGCTTTCACTAAATTCTTCATTCATGTTTACTTTATACTAATATTTTGAATCCTGATAAAATTATTCTAACCTAATAAATTGTTTACGTATGAGCTTGTTTAAAGGTATGATGCATTTCTTGGCATGTTTATATGGTTATAAACGTATAAAAGACGTAGATTTCACTAATAATAATTCAAATTTGGTGATAATTAATTATTTTCTACGAAATCAATCATAATTGCAAATCATTCAAATGATATCCTTGAGTATGTAAAATTTTGAATTCAGGTTGTAAGGTTACTTGTTTAAAATATGCATCCAAAAAAGGATTCTATAAGATGAACTATTCCTATGAGTAAACGAGGATAAGAGATTTAATTAGTTCTCAAATTCACCAAATTTTCTCTGGACATAATTTCAAACCGAAATAAAACTGTCCGAAAAAAAGAATTTTTAATATGTTAAAAACATAAGCAGCAACTTCCTCGATAACACAAAATATGACAATCGGACTCCACAATGAAATTTTCAACAAGTTGAAAATTTTCCCCGTTATTCAGAGAGTTATGAAAAAATCATTTTGAATTAGTGATACCGGAGTAAATTAATTACTCCTTTATCAAAAAAGTAGAAAAACATTATCTATAATTTTTGGTAATTACAAAATGCATACAAACAGCATCATCTGATGTAGACAGAGAAGTCAGTTTTATTCAAGGAACTTAGTTTAATATGTTAATCCAATATTAATCTTCCAATTACACAAATTATTCAATGTTCGTAATCTGTGATGTTGCAGTTCATTAGAGCATAATCTCTGCTTTCATGCTATATTTCCTCATTCAAAATGTCTCTCTGTATGTGAAGTCACACTCTCTCTCTCTACAGAAATAATTAATACAATATGCAAATCAAAAATTATATCCTTACAGAGAATATACATTTAATAGCACAAGATTTTATTACTTCAAGATTAAGATATAATTTTCATGATTCATTCTAATGAAATAAAATAGAAGTTATGATTATTGTAATTAATTGTGTGTAGATCATTTTATAAGGATTTATTTGTCTCTGTTATTTATTTACGAAATGTCTTGTTGGCTCGGAGTTTCTAAATTAGGAATATCTATTTTATCTCATTCTTAATACAGTTCAACGTGTCGTACAAACTCAGTTGGCTCAAAGCCCAGATCAATGCATTTGGTCTTGGTTTAAGGAAGGATTAAAATACGTGCAACATCAAGTGACTAAAAATGTCAGTTAGTTTGCACTATCTTTCAAATTAATCATTACTTAGAATTTTAAAAAAAGGCTACAACTAAGCTTCCAATACAGTCCAACCTCATGTCATGCAAATCTGATTGGCACAGAGCCTAGATCAGTGTTTCTTAACCTTGTTAATAGTCAACACCCCCTTGAATTTGAAAATAAGCTCTCGCACCCCCTTGAAAAATATGTTTCTATTTTTTATTTAGGAAAAGACATTTGTTTCAAGATAATTTATTTATTTCAGAAAAAATAATAGATTTACAATACATACCATATTATTACATATAAAACAATAGCTACATTTTTAATGGCTACGTTGTTGTTGTTTGTTCATATGATCCCCGCGTAAGTCATCAGATGCCTTTAAACGATTTATGGCTTTTGTTTTGATGTGCAAAAGTGATAAAAAACTCATTTCACAAAGGTAAGTGATGGCAAATGGTAAAAGTGTCTCTAATGTTGCTTTTGCCAATTCTGTATTAAGTTCTAGCTGCGTACACCAGAACTGTTCTAAGTCCAGTTTTTCCAATTCCATTTCAATACGGGCATTATCTCGTATTGCGATGAGATCGTCTTTTAATAAAACGTTGTCGTCCATTGAATTTAGGTCAAACAAAAATGGATAGAGTATCCATTTATTAATTTTGCTTATATTTCCCGTGGAAAAGTATCCATCAAATGATTCACTGAATTGATGGAGGTGTGATTTAATTTCGGGTATAATTGTTGTTTTATCATTTTCTAAAATTATTGAATCCAGAAAAGGAAAATTTGCTAAATTCCCATTTTCAACTAGAAGAGAATAAGGTATGTTTTTCATAAGCGGTTAGGCGGTAATTTTCATTAAAAATTTAGAACCTTCTCTCGCTCCCCTAGAAAGGCTCTATCGCAGCCCCGGTTAAGAACCACTGGCCTAGATTAATGCATTTGGTCGCATATTGTAGCGAACTGAGGTTCGTAGTTTCAACCAGTAGATGAACTAACACACCAGGTATACATCACTCATTACATAAACAAAACAAATGCAATTTATTGAGCAATTTGATGATGATGAGATATGTACACTGCACAGATGTAAGATGAACTTCGTAACTTAGGAAATCACACTCGATTTAATCGGCGTGGGGCGGAGTAAGAACACAGAAGTCCGCTAGGCTAGCAGAACTGGCTCTGCTTCAATGATGAAGAAACGGCACTTCGTCCAGATGGGAAAAGGTCTCCCCAATAATATCAACGGCGGTGACCACTGCACGCACCCGGTAGCGATGAAAATATTAAATTAAGGAGAAAGGACTCCTCACTGGAAAATAAGGTAGCAAAGGCTACTTCCACGAAGACAAATTAGCGGAGTATGTTTACTCCTGCAGGAACTAAATCGTCGCTGCAAACAGTCACAAGGGACTCTTGAACCTCTAAGGGCGGAAAACCCGGCTGCTCTTAAACTGGATCCGCTACGTGTCAGGAACAAAAAAGACGCAAGCCACGACTGAGGGGTCCATTCTCTTTTATAGAAGAGCCTCCACCGGATATTGCATCACTCTCCGGAAGGTCGAACGATCTAGAACAAGTGAGCAACGGAAATGGGTTTCCTGGGGCGATAATGAAATATTTTCCCCGGGTCTAAAGCGGCCGCCTTTTTAGTTTGTCCTCCAAGCCACTTCAAAGAGTCTCAAAGGGCCGCTTCGGTAAAATGCGAAGGGCACGAGTCCTTTTGTTTAGGCACGCGACGCCTCCAGGATGCTGCTTAACAACTGATAGTTCATGAATGAAAGCACCTGGAGTCTCCTGTCATTTATAACTGACATCAACCGGTGTCACCCGGCGGCGATGACTAAATCAAGAAAAATGACCGATGTCCCCTAACGTTCTGTGGAACAAGTCTATCGGATGAACAAAGGGAAAAATGCCGTCAGCATTTTGCCACCTGAGTTGTCGGGATTTTTTTGATGAGTCTCAGGCCGAGATAGAAGAATTTCTTTTGTTAACGGAGAGGTTGAAATGCAATACTCTACAATATGATATCAAGTGACTTAAAAATTTTCGTTAGTTTGAACAATTTTCAAAACAAATCGTTGTTTAAAAATGGTTAAAAAAGGCATTGAAACTTTCATGGAAGAGCATTATAACCAAGATTTCCATCACTAATAATATTTTGCGAAACTAATTTTCCCTATAACTCTAGTTTTTCATTCAGTGTGGAGCGTGGGAACTGTTTACCACAAGTTTTATGCACCTGTCTTTGGACTGCACGTCAACTTTTAGGTTGATTCGTACTTTCTGCAGAATTGATAATGATAAAAACGAGTCACAGCATAATAAAAGAGGCCTATCATAAAAGGATGATACAAATATATCTTAACAGGAAATATTTTATCTGAAATAGTTTTATTGGATATTCTAATTGTTGTTTTACCTAACCTGCAGCATTTACTAAATAATATTTAGATTCGAATAATATATATTATTAATGCATTAACACCAAAATGTCTAATAACTCACTTATTACTTCTTCGACATCGGATACATATTAAATACGTGTCACTTTGAGAAATGCGCGTAGCCCCAAGCAAAAATAAATCTAAAAACTTTATCAATTGCATTGACAGATTTTAATGCTTGATAATTATTATTATAAACTATTTAAATTTAGGTAAATTTACTTGTAGGGATTATTTAATTCTAGTTATTGTGAAGTAAAATTTCAGCAATTTAAAAGAAGATCATGTACGACATGAAGGTATGGAAGGTGTAGGTGAGTGTAGGTATGAAAACACGGGCAATTATATTTGTGTGTATGTGTAGCTGGAAATTTTAGGAATTTCAAGTACACCTATACCTCGCTATACGGCCCACAATATTTCTTTATACGGCCACAACAGCGGAAAGTGATGAGGGCAACATATTATAGCTTGATTCATGTTAATGTTCCTCATCAGATTAAAACAGTTTTTAAACATTTTGTTTTATGTTTTTTATTTATGTACACATACGTGCATATGATTTCTTTTGTTTTTTGTTTATATGTTTACTTTTTTAATTTCTGTTTATTATTACATAGTTTTGTACTTTTATTTTTATGTAAGCATTTTTATAGAAAATAAAAAGAATAAAATGCTTTATGACCAAAAAACTATATTATTTATAAAAAATTGGAACAGATCCAATTAAATTTCTATGGGTTTGTATCAAAATAATTGATTCGTTTTAAGGCTTTTCGCATTACGGCCAACTTTTCCGGAACGTATCTAGGCGGTAAAGCGAGGTATGGGTGTACTGCTAAAGTTTATATTCGACATGGCTTAATACAAAAAGGCATTTACATAAAGCGATTCCTAAATATCTGTTAGGGAATCTGGTTATTGGTAACCTCAGAATTCTACTGTGAATACTTCCGAAAATATTTTGTACCATGACTTCCGATGTTACGTTATTGAAACGAACCTCTGAAGTCTAAAGTTTAGACTTTTATATGAATAGTTTTTCAGCTATTTCTAATCCCCATGGCTGATAAAAAATTAATTAATATTAGAAGGACACACAACGAAAGGACTATCTGGGATAAGAAAGTTGGGTGCAATTTTAATGTTATAATAAAATTATAAAAGACAAAAAATTTCAAATTGAGGTTCTGTACCAAAAGAAAAATATTTAACACACATACGAAAAAAGTAGAAAATATACTCTTAGAACTCCACTGTACTTTTATTACATTTGACATCTGGTTAGCTTATAAAAGTCTTGATTTACTATCATGAGATCACCTAGAATTATACGAGAAAGATTTTTAACTTGTCAGAGAACATGATACGTATAACGGAGGATATTTTCATAGATCTATTTGAATGTACGTCAAAGTCAGACACGTTAAATCTTTTATTTGTCTATTGAAACTCAACCAAATTGCACCAAAAAAAATACTTTTTTCTAGAATGCAAATTAATTTGGTGGGTAAATTTTCCTCTTAACATGTGTTCAGACGTAAAGGGTAAGTTTACTCTAATCCATTTTATTAACCGGGGAAAAAATGAAAGAGATCTCTAAGAGGATAACTGACATAGTAATGGACTTAGGGGTTCAAATATAGTTAGAATTTAATGTTTCGTACTGCTTCACTGATAGGAATAAGTTTCCATTAGACGATATCCATATACGTGACAGGCTGTGTGCCTGTTATTTTATGTGCTTTCACACAGAAGTCTTTAAAATGGCATTTAGTTAATAAATACCTTTTTCCAAATAAATTCTTCGTCAGATTATTTAAACTGTGTTTTTATACAAGAAAATATATTGCAAAAATAATTTTACGTTTAATTGAAAATGTTTGCGTAGTAAATAATGGGCTTCGAGGAGATAAGTTGTTGATCAGTAATTTTGTTGACTTTTACAAAAACACTATTCTTGTTGTCTTCAAGAAAGGATTTTATAATAAAAACACTGCTGGCTATTTATACCACAAGAATTTTTTGTGTGGAGCGAAATAAAAAATTTCACGGAACGATTTTTCTAATTTTAAAAACAGCAGAATTTCTGGTAACATCGCTTAATGGCTGGGAAGTCATATCGAGCAAATTATTTATTTGTTTATATTTTATTTGGTTTGTTCATGTCCTTTTATGCTTATTCTTTTCTAGACCTCTATTCCTGCTCTATACCGGGCAGAATGATGTCACACTACGCAAGCCATATAAAGAAAACGAAGTGAGGGAAAAAACAATGATGCCATAAACTTCTGCTGCAAAAACATTTCATAGAATATCGCTATATTTTTCAATAAATAATTTTTATTATAATCATTAAAGTAATTGTTTTGAGGCTTATGATGAAGATTTAAACAGGCCTTTTTGGTGTACTGTTAGTGCACATCTGCTCGGAAATAAGGTTCAGTGATTAAATTCTCGAAGTAGTCAGTCTAATTTTCAGTGAAAGGGAAATGACAGACGTGACAAAAGAGTAGCAGTATAGTCGCTATAGTGTTTAATCCCGTCTTAACGTTAAATGTTTAATTTATATCTTCAATGTTATCAGTAGATATTAAATAAATTTATATTTTTATCAAATTTTAACTGATATGTATATATATATATAAAAGGTAATTTTAGATGTTTATATCCCTGGTATAATACTACCCTATTAACTGACATTTGCGCGTTATCTTTTGTGGGTATCATTCTATAGGCAATCGATTTGTTTACAAACAGCGATAGACAATCCAATAGATAGAAGAGATAATACATAAATCACTCTGTTCAATCTCGTTTGCTGATACGAAACATTTACGGTCTGAATCGGAAATCTCTTTCGGTGTAGGAAGCCGTGAATCTACAGAAAACAGGGAAGAAATTTCGCTAGGGAGATCTCTAACAAATTGGATTTTATCTAATTGCCTAAATGAGGTGAATTATGCATTAGTTCTAACAGACACTGAATCTCGACTTTGAACAAAGTTCGTGTAGTGAAACAAATATCACGGGTATCAAGTAGTAAATTGCTCGAATTAATCTTTATAATACAGTGATAAATAAATAAGTTCTTTTCCTTCACTCTTTTTGTTTTGTTTAAAGGATATTTATCGCCGTTTTCGTGATCTCAATATTTAATGCCATTAATTATAAACGTGTTTGCGTGTACATAAGTATATAATTAAGGTTATTTGATGTAATTTTGCCTAAAATTAGCATGCACTTAAAATATTTATTGCTAAGTTTTCTAATAGGAATTAATAAATACAATTAGCACGTTTCTCGTCATATAATAAAGATTTTTTTTCCCTCTTGAAGAATTTCAAAAAAGTCACATTCTTTTCTTTCTGAAGACAAAAAACCTGTCAAAAAAAGACAGATAAAGTACAAGTAATTTACCCTTGTATTCGTTTAATAGTCAATTAAGCCCTTCGAAAGTTTTATCCTTTTTCCACACACTTGTAAAAATGAATTTCTTTCGCAATTACAAAATTCTAAATCGATATTTTATGATTGAATTCTTAGCGGTATCAATTTCCAAAAAGCCCGAAAAATAAAGAGTTCACCGGCATAAAATAACTACAGTTGTAGAAGAGAGATAGAACCATATTCCAGGGACGTGGATCGAACCCGGGTCTCCAATTCTCGAGCTATTTTCTGTTTACTGAACTACTCCCCCTGTAAGAATTCTCAGCTCTTAAATTTCTCCTCTTTTTTTTAGATCAATGACAAAGTTGTCTATATGATTTTTATTTCTCTCTTTTCGACGCCATGAATTCTTTCTGTCAGGACTTATGTCATATTTTTAACGAATAGTTCATAAAAGTTCTTATCAAATGTTGGGACCAGAAAGGGAGAGCCAGTCTTTTAACCTTTAGACAGAATTATCCCAGCCTATAATAAAATCTCATTTACATTGCCATGTCTCACGAAAGGCGATTTCAAAATAGCCCAGAATATTTTAAACACTTGTCGAGATTTCATGCACAGATTTATGTTTTCAATCTCTAACAGTTTTATTCTTATCTACATATTAATTTGCATAAAACATAAATTGAACTATTTTACGATAGCATAATATAATATACTGCATACCATATTATTATGGAAAACTTGTATGCAGTTTCTTTTCACCAAATTTATCCTTCATGAACTTATGTTAAAAAGTTATTGTTTTTTTAAAAGCTAATGTTATTTTAAAAAATTAAATCACGAAGAAACTAACGAGTATAATTAGCGATTAAAATATTTCCTTAAAATTTTAGCACTTAATTTAATTTCTCTATTAAATCGAAGAACAGTTGAAAATTATAATAATAATTGCGTAACTTTTTGCCCCTTTCTTCATTTTTTAAAATTTACTCCTAGACCAAGATTAGAATTTAAACCTAGAATCTCATTTCATAAGTACAGTCACGATTATGTAACAGTGCCCCTAGAAGAGATACAAATATTATCTTTACATTTTCTTCGCATAACCAGGAGTGGAAGTAAATGCTTTTAGGTTCACTTACAGAAGAAAAATAGACCAGCATTTTATATAATGCATAAAAATATAATCCCCTAAATTCTATTTTCAATATTTATGCATCCCCTCACATAAAAAGAAAACCGAACTAGGAATTTTAAACCAAATTCGATAAATGAAAGAACGGCGAAAATGTATCGCAACAACTTTCATACTCGGCAGGAAAAGTTCAAGATATTACTAAATTCCACAGGAATGTTTAAAGCAAAAGCTTTGAAATAAAAATTCTAAAAAAAATATCCTATCGACATTTCATCGGATGAGGAATAGATATATATTTATATACGCTCATAAATTCCAACGTTATATCTTCTATTCAGGAAGAAATATTCATGGTTTAAAAATAAAATACGATTGATATGTCAACAGAGACATGTATTCCCTCCAGAATACTTCTTCCTGAATTGTACGATAGGCACTAACCAAAATAGAACAGAGGTGAATTTCACACCCTTTGCGCTTGACATAAGAATTCCCATCGTAATAGAATTTTCATGCAGAACTGTTCAGTGCTCCCTGCATGTGTACATATTTTTCAAGATATATCGTGTATCTTTTTACAGCTCTATCTCAAAGTATTTGCTTATTTGGAGGTCGAAACGAAATTTTTCCCTCGTTGTATCGTGACAAGAATAAATTACTGGAAGATAAGACATATATATATTCGCATATAGAGACACATATATATAATTCACAATTTATATTGAAGTATGGAAGCACATTTGTGCGAGGATTTTCCTAGACGGCAATAAAATACATTTAAATCATTTTCTTGGATACATGCATCATTGTTTATCGTATGTTAAGAATATGCTCTATGATTATTGCTTCTACTTCGTTTAACTGACATGCGAGATTAAAATTTTAAACAGGAGAAAATTATTGAGCGTGAAATGCGTAAACTTCAAATTTTCATTTACAGTAAAATTTCACTTATATCTTAAGAGATAAATAAGAATTTTTAAATAAAGGAACTATATTTTTTAAATACCCGTACTTCAAATATGGAGAAAAAATTTTATTTTATATGCTTTCAGCACAAAATATCTTATAAATATGTTACCTAACGCCTAAGTTAATAAATTTATTAATGCACGCCTTCGTATGGAATAATTAAAATTTTTCAATACCTATTCATATTAACTGCTATTCATCTCATTTGTTCAGTAACGTTATTTACTTTTACTAGGAGTAACTGCTGTACTCATAAGATTTTTTAAAAATACTTACGTATATTATTTACTAAATACCAGAAATAATTCTTAAACTTATTAAACCATTACTATCAACATCCTAACGAAATAGTTGTTCATTAAACTGCAAGTCTTGAAGAACAATAAATTTAGAATATCAATAAGGATTAAATATCAAGAAAGTTTGAATGATGATCATGAATAAAAGTTTTTAATCATTTATCAAACATATTACTCCTTTATGAGAATAATTTAAACAAAATCTATGAATTCTTTTAGAGTTACCCCCTCACGTAGAAAACATTATTCCAGACTACTCCAGATTGCCAGACTACTCCATATTACTTCCAAACTACTCCAGATTATTTTTTCTGGATCTCCTAAACTCGAACTGAGATTCTCAGTGTTTATGAAAATTCATTTTTTCTTCCGTGAGGGCAAACAGGGAAATACCAGCCAATATTAATTGTTTGTGCCTTGCTTAGTTAATCTCAACCGTTTACAGAAAATTTGGAGCTCCAGTCTTTATTCTTGTCGTACCAAGACCTTATGTCATTGATTCAATGAATGTAAAAAGATGCTGATTGAGTTCTTCTCCTTTGGCTATAACAAACATCAGTTATCTCTTGTCATATATATCTTCCTTCTAAATCCTGATGATAAGATAGATTTTTTGCTTCTTTCAATAAGTTTCGTTATATAGAGCAATCATCGCGGTTTAAAGCTCTCTTTCGGTTCAACATGTAAAGATAATATTACTATTTCACAACATCAGGGGATTTTGTTTTTATTTCCTTTAAAAAAAGAAACAAAATGATATTTTTATAGACATTTCATTGCAGATTATTTTTATTATTTAAGCCCTTAGATAAGTATACGAAGTTTAAATTTATCTCTGAGCCGCATGCGGATTCAAACAGGACAAAAGCAAAATCTTTTTACTTACGTACACCCCTTGACGTATATTTATTGTTCCACTTGACAGATCTGATCATAATCTATAACAAAAAAACTTATTTCAGCTTTCATCATCTTACTCTCATTTTGTTTTTGCTTTTTGAATTATTTTTTTATTTAGCTCGATTTTCTTAATTTTCTTTGCTTTTCTAAAGTTGTACTTTCAATTTTATATCAAAAAATTATATGATACTGATTAGTGACAGATATTACCATTTCTATAGAGTTTTATATTTAGTTATTTATGTCTTGGAAACGTTTTGCTCTAAAGCAGGGGTGGCCAACCCGTGGCACGCGTGCCACAGTGTGGCACGGAGGCGTTTTTACAGTGGCACGCGGAGACTTATTAAAAAATTAAGAAATTTGAAAAAATAATTTGTCAAAATCTGTAAAAACCCTACTCATTCGCTACTGAAAATAACAGCGCAATAATATATGCACCTTTTAGCCTATAACAGCGCAATAATATATACACCTTTTAGCCTATAACAGCGCACCTTATTATATTTTTTGTATGCTGGACAAGTTAGAAGTGGCACGCATAATATTTTTTTTCAGATAGTGGCACTCTTCCCAAAAAGGTTGGCCATCCCTGCTCTAAAAGTTGGACTTTTGAAACCAATGAATAACAGAGTACTTAATCAACTATATATATATATATATATATATATATATATATATATATATATATATATATATATATATATATATATATATATATATATATATATATATATATATATATATATATATATATATATATATATATATTTCTTTAGAATACGGAACTAGGTGAAGTCTACTTCGGTGTGGTTTTATTGTCACAGTAGAAGAATTTTTTTTAATCAGAACAAAAAACGAAAAACTAGCGGACATTCAAATTTTATAATAAATATGTTTAAAAAATCCAATTCTTTCCTGACAATTCTCCAGGTACATCCTCTAAATGACTGGTATAAAGTTCGCAGACCCTATTCCCACATGATAAATATTTTGGGGAACCCTCTATTTTCAGCTACTCCTTTCTTGTCAACAACCAACTAATGACAAAATTAATAAAGATCTTTTTACCAAGAAAAATATATATCATAAAACTCATATTTTTTGGTAATCGGATACCCTAATGTCAGAATAAGAAAAGTCTGCAATTAAAGCATAGATAACAAAAGGTATATAGATTTTTAATAATCTTAATAGAAATTTTGCTGTTTGATATTGTTTCTGAGCTATAATACGAAGAAATGTCAAATTCAGTATTGGACGAGTTGATACTCGACATGTCTCACTATAATTCTGTTTCGAAGTTAAGGTTTAAAAACAGCAGTCTAGTAAGTGTTCACAAAAAGTAGCAAAGATAAGCTGCAGAAAATGTTATAAAATTCTATAGGACACTTCCTGTCATTTCTCATAACTACGAGGATTTCTTACCGTTACAATTCAGAGACACACATCTCAAGAATGTAATAAAAAGGCATTCCTTTTTCATATGTTGCATGATACATATTCTCTAGAAATAGTGATTCCGCATACACAAGTATCAGCAGATACATATTTTTGGGGTATAAAAGTAATTTTCATATTGTTATAACATTTTATGTGTACATGTTACACGCATTTCACGAATAGAAGATAACTACACTACTTTTCCTTTAATTACGAGATTAATATTTTCTAAAAACCGGTATTTATCCGACACAAATATCTGAAGGCATTTCTTTTTTGATACAAAAATAATTTCCAACGTAAAATTTTGATGTGTATGTTTTATATGTATTTCAGTAGTGTAAGAAAACCATATTACTTTTTCATGAATAAGGAGAGGGTCATCCATGAGTTTTAATACAATATACTTATATCACCGATTGTGAAGTATAAAATATGTTACATAAAAATAGTATCAACTTTGTGTAGTCTATTGAATACGAATTGTTTATTTTATTCAAAAGACTACTTGAATTTATCCTATGTGTTCATAAGCCCTATTTTTACCCCATTAAAAATTGCTGGTTTACGAAGTGCTACTAGGAAAACATGTAAACTCTACTAGGAAAAACTATTAGGCACTGTAAGCTACTAGGAAAACAAATTTATAACCAATTAATTTCCTTTTTCAATCAAATTACCAGCGTTTTTGACAATTTTTATTTTTCCACTATATAAGTGACATCTGACTGCAAACGGAACTCTATCTGTTATTTATTCAAGATCTGTCTTTCAAAGAAAAAAGTGTTACATCTTTCCAGCTGAAAACTAAGGTCGCGAGAAAAAGATTAACCATGTGTAAAGAAAAAAATCTTTAAACTTACAAGTATTTTCAAACAGATACTGGTGTAGAAATGGCATTCGCAAATACTGCACTGAAAATGAAAACGCTAGAATTGAAAGAGAAACCGTATTATTTTCACTACGAATCAAAGTAAATATGCAGGAAAAGAATTGACAGGGGAATCGAAAATTCCTTCTCAAGTTTTTGACGAATTTACATTTCGAGTATTCCTCAGAAGAACTCGACCGTTTTAGTGGATATCAGAGCACTTGTGAGTCTTTATCTGTCGATACACGTGTGGGTGGAAGTACATGAATATATAGGATAAATTATATAGTCTATAAATAGTATTCTATATAAATGTTTCCCTGAGTAAACTAAAGACTTGAAATTCCTTTTGCTTTGAGAAAAGTAGCAGAAGGGGACGAACAAAAATAATAATGTATATATATAATGTATACTGTTATACAACATAAAATAAACCGTGGGAGGGGAAAAGGTCAGCAATAAAACTGATATAAAATATCAAGAAAAAATCAGCAAGTATATTTCGAAATATACCTTTTCATCGGTAACGAAAGAGTAAAAAAGGCGAATTTGTGTTGTTTTATAAGACTGGTAATACATCTACTGAGGAGTTAATACGTGTCAAAGGAGGGAGGGGGGATATCACAAAGAAAAAATTCATTGTTCGAAAATTGCATAATCAGAAAATAGAAACTAGATAGTTATACATCTTATCCTCAATGATAGCTATATGAACTACTTACTCCCTTATCACAAGGATAAACTTAATTAAAGTATGAATATATTTGGGAATTTTTATCCTTATTAACTTCCCAATTTCGACTTCTAAACACCTTATGTTATGAATATATTGTTGACTTATTAATGATATATTGTTGATTTAATTATGTTATGAACATATTGTTGATTAATTAAAGTATGAATATATTTGTGAATTTTTACCCTTATTAACTTCCCAATTTCGAGACTTCAAAACACCTTATGTTGTGAATATATTTTTTATTTATTAATAATATATCGTTCATTTTATTATGTTATGAATATATTGTTGATTAATTAAAGTGTGAATACATTTGGAAATTTTTATCATTATTAACTTCCCAATTTTGACTTCTAAACACCTTATGTTATGAATATATTGTTGATTTAGCCAAGTTAAAATATTTTTCTTCGAAGGCTAGGATCCCACTTCGGACCCTATACTAATTAAGTTATCCCTGTGCTGTGAGAACTCGTGTTTTATCACTTTCTAAATATTTCCCTTTCCATAGGCCTATGACATACTTTGTTGTCCAAAAAAACCTCTTTCGGGGATTCTCAATTTTGTTTTCATCCACTATCAATTTAATCACATGTTTTACAAATGGTGCAGCTCTGTAAGAGATAATTTAAGCTCTTCAATATGCTCCAACGAACACATTTTGCAATACGGTTCCTCGTGGTTTATTTCAGAGTTTGACCTCAACTGCAAAAATTTTTTCCTGACAGGTCTATGACTCAAATCCAAAACCTTCACATCTCAAGACAGACGCTCTTCTATTAAAGCAATCACAACGATATCAAGTCGTGTGATTTCTTCGCACTTTCTCATTTTTATTTTAAATGAAGAAACATTATTTCCTTCTCTTAGGTGTTTTAATCACTTCTTTATTAGTTTATATATTTTCTACACTTGTCTGTTGTAAACCTTGTTATTCGTAGTGCCATTATCTCCTATTTAGCATGCATGTCAAATTGTAAACAGATTTGATGCTTGGTAAATGATTGACAGCTATTTTAGTCGGTCAATACTTATTACTGTTCACACAGTGGAAAAAACGTTAACATTTTAAGAGGCAAAACTAAATCAAGGCTTGATAACTATTATGGTGGTTCTGCACCGACAGTTGGAATGATTTACGATTGGTTCGCTGGTTTTCGTTACGGCCGAATGAGCACAAGTGACGTTGAACATTCTGGTCGCCCTGCCGAGGTCACAACGCCAGAAATTATTTAAATAATCCATGATATGGTGATGAGAGATAGAAGATTAAAATTGCGAGAGATTTCCGAGGCTGTTAGAAACTTATCAGAGCACGTACATAATATATTTCATGAATATTTGGGTATGTAAAAGCTGTTAGCAAGGTGAGCGCCGCTTTTGTTAACAATCGATCAAAAACGTGAACGAGTGCACGTACTTCGAAGCACAATTTGGAGTTGTTTTAAAGAAATCCTTATGGATTTTCACGTCATTTCGAAACAGTTTATGCAACATAGATTCCTCACAGTCAGAAAAGAAAGTATAGTCAACACAATTGGTTGAAGCAGGGGAAACTGCACCTAATGAAGCACTAATAGTTACATTAGCAGGAAAGTTTATGGCTACTATTCTTAACAATTCTCTTTTGTTAACAATCGATCAAAAACGTGGACGAGTGAATGAATACTTCGAAGCACAATTTGGAGCTGCTTTAAAGAAATCCTTATGGATTTTCACGTCATTTCGAAACAGTTTATGCAACATGTATTCCTCACAGTCAGAAAAGAAAGAACAGTCAACACAGTTGGATGAAGTTGGGGAAATTGTACCTAATGAAGCAGTAATAGTTACATTAGCAGGAAAGTTTATGGCAACTATTCTTTGAGGATTCCCAAGAAATAATTTTTATTGACCACTTGGAAAACGGAAAAACAATCACCGGAGAGTACCTTTCATCTTTACTGGATCATTTAAATTGTTAAATTAAGACAAAAAGGCACATTTAGCGGAAATAAAGTATCTTTCCATCATGATACTGCTCCAGCTCTTTTGTCTGAGATTGCGGAGGCAAAACTATTAGATTTAAACTATAAAATTGTTCTCATTACCTTCCATACTATCCAGATTTACAGCCCTTAGACTATTACTTGATTCCAATCAAAAATAAATTCTCTCACGACCGGAAATTCCTTCAAAATCCGAAGTTATTAGTGAAACAAATGCTCATTTTGGAGAATTGGACAAGTCTTACTTTATGGAAGGGATAAAAAAGCTTGAAAATCCTTGGATCAAATGTATTGACCATAATGGAGATTATGTAGAAATATAAACAAAAACTTTAAAAAATAAAACTTTGTTTTCATTATTTTTGCATGGACTTATCAAATGACCTTCATATAACTCGACGGAACTGAAAAGTCGATAAAAAAATAGAATGTATGTATTGAAATATTAACTGCAGTCAAAAGTTTTTGTTCTTTTCAGATGAACCATTATCACATAACTGATTCTGGCAGAGTAACCTTGGCTAGCTTCTATCAGTTTAGACTTCTCTTAAGCCAGAATAATACAGTAATGTATTATCCTGGCTTAAGAGAAGTGTTATTCAAACTTGTCTTGATAAAAACACACAAGACCGTCTCAATGACATCTCACACGAGACCATCTCATCGAGTAATTTTACATTGTCTCTTTTCTTTGATAACCGGCTCCTTTCCTTAAATTGTTTTCTTTTTTTCTTTGTTTTTGTAGCTAACAAGTACAAAATTTAAAGGTAATTCCATAAAAACTTCCTTTTTACCCTCTGTATAATCATTATTCCTTTTGGGGATGTTTCTTTTTGTATTTATCCCTGAAATATATTTTTTCTTATCTCTATCTATTTCTTTGCATTCAATATGTCGCTCTCAAATTTAAATATTTTAGTAATTACACTCAGTATAAAATGCTTCAATTTGTAAAGGTAAAAATTTTTAACTGTTCAGGATAAAATTTGATGCTCGGAACTCTGTAGATATCATTCTCAATCAAAACAAAATTATCATAAAATTTACCAATCATTCACTTCTCACTTCATACATAAAAATAATTTGAGTCCGAAGTTCTAAGAAAAACAATGGTCAGACATCAAATCATAGTGAACGGATTGTCAAATCGTAGTGAATGGATTTTGGATAAAATCAGTTTTCTCGAACAATATTAATGCACTTGATACGAAGAATGATTGCCAAATGCATATTTGATCTTAGGGCAGCTCAAATAAAGGATATGAAGACTTTTGATGCAAGGGAAATCGCATTGTATCAAATAAGGCCCCAGAGTCATGAATAAGTTGTAAGTTTTAACACTCGAATGTGTCGAGCAGAAAGGGATATGTACTCTTTGAATGAACATTACTCAACGAATCTCTCGTGAATTAAATGACTGAAAGAGCTCATAAGCGACAAAGCTTTTAGCGCAGTCTAAACACACAGGAGATGTGTGTTTAGTTTTGAAATAAAAGATTCAGAATCGCATGTTTGAAATATGGGAAATCTCAGAGGTGGAATGAGATATGTATTTTCTTAGGAAATATAAATAGCACTGAAATCCCCCTATTTATTTGCGGTTAAAATATTTAATGCATAAATACGTTCTGTGGTAGACAGACGAAAACTGGAACCGTATTCCTTAGACTTTCTTGAATTCTTTACTCTTTAGTGACTTTCAGTAAATAGTTTTTTTAATAAGAATTTCTTTTAAAATCCATATAACTCAACCCAACATTTACATTCCATTTTTTTAGTCAGCAAGCTAAATCTCCTCCTAAAACAACACCGAAAATACTATCGAAATTCTTAAGTAAAAGTAAATGAAAGTTTTATTTACAGATATACAGGCTAAAATAAAGTGGAATTACTATCAACGTAGAGAATGAAAAACGCCAGGCTGAAAAACGCCGTGCTTAATGAGTAGCAAGAATTCAATTCACTTGATATATTTAAAATTAATTTAGAAACTCTTAAAAAAAATTGTTAGACTGTAAAATAATTTAATAAACAATCAAAGTTAGTTTGTGAAGTATAGTATCTGAAAGGCTGTAAAAAACAGCTTTCAGAATAAGCATGTATACATCCAAGTGATAATTGAAATTCTGTACGCATGATGAATAACAACAATTAATTTAGTAACAAAGAGCCCCTTTGAAGAACATTTAATATTGATTATTACATGCATAAACCGTCTGTTGCATTGTCAAGATCGTTACTTCAATAATTTAATAAAGAATGGGAAAGATAATTTTAAATGTAAAGTCATGGCCCTTTTATGATCGGCAAAAATCATAAACCAACCACGTATATATAACAGATTGTTCCTGACGGTGCTTATAGTTTACGTTTAATGTTAAATTTCATTAAAACTAATATATTATGTTTATATTGATTGCCTCTGAAGTAATCATACATTCTGATAACAAATATAAAACATAAGGTAACAAAAATATTGCACCAAATGTAGGGAAAAAATATTCCCAATAAATAACTGAAAATCAAACTGCATTCATGAATTCAAAAGTAAATTTAGATTTAATGGAAAGCAAAGGGGGATATCTTAAAACAAAGAAAATCAACACAAAAACAGGATTAACACTTCGCATGAATGTCTTAGAGTGCAGGTGAATGATTTGGTCGAGGTAAGGGTGAGCTAGTCTCAGACACTTGTTTGCAAATCACCATGTGTGTCCCATTGTGTTAAGGCCATTTAACATATTAGAGTTCCTAGTTGTATTATTCACATAGACCTCTTTCTCCCGTGGGCCTTTTTTACTGAAGTTGGACAAACTTCATGTGGGATTCACGTGAAATAAAGTCGTATTTTAAGTATGATTTTTTTTCCGTCTAATATCTAAAAAGTTGGATGAGTTACTTCCACTTCATCTGATCAACTAATCTAGAGTTAACTACAAAGGATATCATTATTCAAGATGATGGGATGCAATGCACAGCATTTAATGGATAACTATTGCTAGTTCACGCATACGGAAATTTTCTACAATGATTTCCGAATAATTTAATCTTAAAATTATTATAAATATATAGTGAATTTTGGAATTATTCAGAGAACAATGTTTTTCCTAATCATCTTGTTTCGGGTATTATAAAAGGGTTATCATCAACCTGCGGTTTCTACCATTTGATATGCTTATGTACGGAATAACTTTCTGAATTCTATATCATATAATTGCAGTTTAATTCTGAATAGATATGAACATTTAAAATTCTGTTTCGCTATGCCTATCCTGACACGCGACCGTTTATCCTGTCTGATTTTTCTCTTAGAATGTAGCAATCTTGTTCAATTGCCATATGATAAGATTTTACGCCAAAAGCAACTGCCACTTCTGGGTGATGATAACCAACTACCTCAACTCATACGTAACCCTTCTCCCCATAGAATCGCTTGAAAAAGGAACTTGAAAGTAAGTATGCATTATTAATGGTGCAACTACAGTCACGCGATATTGGCTTTAGTACTATTTTTGTTGCGTCTGTGCGTGTAGAAAACGGACGAGAAAATATATAATCCTGCCACCTCGTTGCAAATTCTCTCGTTCACTTTCATTAACCAAAATATTTCAAGCTGGCTCTCTGAGTTCAGAAAGCCATGGAGACTGTCTCCGAAGAATGGAAAATTTTTGAGAGTTGTTCTTGCCCCAAAGACACTGAAACATATAGTGTTGCATTACTACATACCATTCAGAATCACGAAAGAGGTCTATACTCTTGAGTTGTTTTCGTAGCCAGACTGTTAAACAGACCTAAGATCGGGAAGACAAACGCTTCAGACAAAACTTTTTTTTCTTCTATTTTAGAAACTAATGGTACACATTGTTTAAATGGCGGGCATATCCTCACACTAAAACGACAGACTATCTAAGTCAGTAGTTCTTAACCGGGGGTGTGGGAACCCCTGGGGGTGCGAGAGAAGGTTCTAAATTTTTAATGAAAATTACCTTTTGAGTGAATCATTTGATGGATACTTTTCCACGAGAAATATAAGCAAAATTAATAGATGGATACTCAATCCATCTTTGTTTGACCTAAATTCAATGGACGACAACGTTTTCTTAAAAGGCGATCTTATCGCAATACGAGCTAATGCACGTATTGAAATGGAATTTCAAAAACTGGACTTTGAACAGCTCTGGTGTGCACAGTTAGAACTTTATCCAGAATTGACAAAAGCAGCATCTGAGACACTTTTACCATTTGCCACCACTTTATGAAATGAGTATTCCATCACTTTTGCACATCAAAAAAAGCCCTAAATCGCTTAAATGCATCTGATGACTTACATGTGGCTTTTTCAAAAAAAGAGCCTCGTTTTAAAAGGATAATTATGGACAAACAACAACAACGTAGCCATTAAAAATGTAGATATTGTTTTATATGTAACTGGCTGAATACCCGTACTTCGTTACGGAGTACATTCAAATTAAATTCAATGGTCAATGTATGCAACTTATTAAAATAAGCAAAAAAATATATTTATAAAAAAATCGTACCGGGTATTTTTATAGACAAAATAATGTAGAAGAAAATATTCAAATTAAATGCAACGGTCAATGTAGGCAGTTAATTTGTATGTTTAATATAGATAAAATATACAAATTCGAATTAATTTTTTTAAAAATTTCCATCTCAATTAGTCTAATGGTTAAATTTTATCTTTTACCATATTTCAATATTTTTTTGTCAATTTATTTCGTTGTTATGCATGTGATGAAAAATTAAAAAGAAAAGAAATCACAAAAAGAAAAGAAAGCACGTGATCAGCATTTAATATATTAAATTCTGAAAATCTTTGAAAATTCCCGCAAATTCAGAAAATGGAGGTAAAGATTCGAAAAAATTTCATTTTAATGCAAATTTTTATGATCTTTCTCGTGATATAAATTTTGTACCCCTCAAATTATTATTTTAAATGCAAACTTTAAAAAAGTTACAAAAACAGCTTAAAAATTTAATTTTAAAAATCTAAGAAGAGTTTTTCAAAAATCTTTCTTAGTGCGCCCCTACACTATAAGAAGAATCGCCATGCAAAATTTCAGACGTTTAGGTCCAGCGGTTTGGTCTTTGCGTTATCTGTCAGTCTGTCAGTCAGTCAGTTACGGAACTGTTTTATACAGGGTGTCCCAAAACGACCGCATAAACTCTGCACAGCTAGATTCCTCGTTGGGAGTACATAAAAACTGCCCAAAGGAGCGTTCCTGTACGATCCATAGTTTACGAGAAAAATACGAAAAACAAAGTATGACGTCACTGCCAGTGCAAGAAAAAACACTTTATTGAACATAACAACAGCATGCACAATTTAAAGCAGATGTTCAAAGTGTCTGCCGTGCATGTCGAGGCAGGCTTGAGCACGCCGAGGAATGGCTGTCATCACACGTTGCAGCATCGCGGGGTCCACCGAAGTACAAGCAGCATGCAGACGAGCAACTAAGTCCATTTGTGTTGTCACTACGTCCATTTGTGTTGTCACTACGTCCATTTGTGTTGTGCCTTCTCTCCATATGAACGTACGGCGAGAATAGGTGTTTAGGCTGAACCGGGACTCATCAGTGAAGAGAACGGTCGCCCACTGATCCATACTCCAATCTCTATGCTCTCTGCACCATGATAAACGGATTCTCCTGTTCGTAGAAGTGAGCGGGACGCAAACAGCAGGTCTTCTTGCAAACAACCCTCTCTCATGAAGTCTTTTGGAAACAGTCACCCTTGATACACGGGTTCCTGTGGCTGCATACAAGTCACGAGAGAGCTGAGAAGATGTAGCACTCCTGTTACGCCTCGCTATAATAGACAAATGGCGATCTTCTCTGGCCGTTGTGGCTCTTGGACGACCTTGTTCAGGCTTTCTCTCGGTGGATCCGGCATCCTGGAACTGTTTCCATAAGTTACACCCGACGCTGGGCATTAAATTAAGCTCTCTACAAATTTTGACTTGAGATTGGCCTGCTTCTAGCCTCCCCACAATTAGCCACCTCATTCCATCATCTAAACATTGGTGGTTACTCATTTTTACTGTTACAATTTGAAATTAACCGATTGCTGCAAAATAACACCAAGAATTAACCCATTTTTTTGTTTATTCTGCAACCGTGGTTTCATACCTTCCGACTCCAATGAGTGTTACGCACGCTCACGCGTGTGTATTACAATTATTGAATGGTTATTTGTTTTGTATTGCATCAATGTATGTACATATCAAATTTCATTAAAATCGGTACAGTAGTTCTAGAGATAATCGACGAAGTCTGCAAATTCTCTTAATTTCTTACACCAGTGTATATAGATAATATAGTGTGTATTGTAAATATATTAATTTTTTTATGCAATAAGTAAATTATCTTGCAATAAATGTCTTTTCCTATTATAAAAAATAGAAACACATTTTTCAAGGGGGTTGCGAGAGCTTATTTTCAGATTCTAGGGGGTGTTGACAATTAACCTTTTCCTTACGGGGTGGGATAGCATGTATCCCAATAATACGGCCCAAGAATGAATATATATATATATATATATATATATATATATATATATATATAACCCCTTAATAGCCGTTCTTTCAAAGGGAGTATGAAATTTCCCGTTCTAAAGAGGTAATCGGAAAAATGGGCCCCGTAAGCTAAAGGTTAAGATTAAGAACTGATCAAAAATCTGTGCATGCAAAAAAAATAGCAAACAAATGTGGATGCGTCTAAAAGCAATATATGTATATTCATAACTTAAATCCAGAGTCATCCCCCGAGATACAGGCTTTGTTCATCTAGAATTCATCTGGATCCATAGATTATATTTTCCAATAATAATGAATGATATACGTATACGGACAATAATGATATACGGACAATAATGAATGACATACGTATTTCATTAACTCATGAAAAATGAGTTATTTATTTTGAACCCAAAACTGTAACTAAGTTCCTTTGCGGTTTTTTAAATATGCATCTCTAACGGATTCGGTGTCTTTTCCAATCAAAGATTTATTAAAATTGTAATATTTTCCTCATATTCTAATCCAGACCAATATGAAAGAAATATCTGTAATGGATCTATGGTAAAACAATTTTTGCTTTCCGGAAGTCTTCCCTTTCACTAATTTCTTTCATCGATGTCATACACCACATATAAACCATTATTGCTTAAAACATCAGCAACTTAATGGGTTTCAGATGAATCAAATCCATAGAGCAATTCCCAAGGTATATGCATGCTCTATATAGCAAAAAGAATTCGAGAAAGTTGCCATAAACAAATCGAAGACTGCTATGTACCGTTATTTCTTCACCCTACCTAAATGTTCTGTACGATTCATCAGATATAAATCATTATTGCTTACGAAATAATGATAATGGAAAAACTGCATTGAAACTGGCGTTGTCCCAGAACACGTCGTACCAAACCCCAAAGGAGAGTGATAAATACAGTTGATTTCAAATTGTGTAAACATTTCTCCTCGAGTTGATTGTAGGCGTCTTTATTTTTTTTCCTTTTAGTTCTCTAGCTTTCACATTTTTCTGGGGCTTTAGATTTTGCAAAAATAAAAATCTCATTTAATCAAATAAGAAGCTTCACAATTAGAAATTTTTCCGTATAAAATTCTTTCAAAAAAGATTGTGCCTGTAAACTTAATCTATTGTTTGAAACTAATTGAAAGCAAGATAGAAATGTTCTAAATTAAAAGTATCTGAAACTAATTTACTTTGGATGAGGGTTTTCTTTTTATGTATAAATTCTAAAAGTTTAAAAAAATTCATCAAATTCTTCAACTTCGTTATAATTTTGTTACAAAATATATATTACCAAAAAATAAAATAATGTTAATTTTCTATAATTATTTTGAATTTAAAAAAACCGCTATTTTCACTATCACTATTATAACATTATCTCTTCTCCTTTAATAAAAGCCTCAAATCATTAATATTAAAAACTCAATTAAAATTAATCCTTTTGTCTTTTACATTTCGTATAGCGTTTGTATAATAGAAAATAATCAATTTTTATGATAGATTTTTAAAAAAGGCAAAGCCTCTAAATTCATGAAATATGATTTAATAAAATAAAGTTGATATATTAATTATCTAATAACTTTGTATTAAAATAAGTAGAAAAATTTACTGCGAGATAACTTTACAAAGGTTTCTCGTTAATATGTATTTTATGAGGAAAAGGAAGCGTGTTTAAAATAAACATAATTCAGCAGTTCGCTACAAAGTCCTTGCCTCTCTGCTGCATCGCATTTTTGTGCTCTTTACTTCAACGTTGAATGCAGTTTCTAAACAGAGAAACGTAAATATTAAGAAGAGAATATTATTTTATGCGAATATTTCTCGTCGATAAGGCATTTTACCATTTTTCGCACACTTATGCAGCCGTAATGTTAATGTGTTTTAGATATTCCTCTTTCGTATATGTACTCAGTTACATGAATCGATTCCTTTGTATATAAATTCAATTTTCCCTTGTTCTCTGCTTCTGGAAAAAAAACTTGTTTTCCTCCATGTGTAAATGAATAAATAATTTTATTGACATGACAACTTTGCATAGCTGATACAAGACTCTTAAATCACTGTTTATTTACTTATTTATTTAATGTCGACGACAAACTACGGGGGAAAATAACAAATATATTGAAATATGATGGCAATAAAGACGGAATTTTATGACAGGTAAAATTTTCCTGTCTTTCCGACGTATTACATTTTTGATAGAACAATTTAAAATTTATAGCTACTTCGCTATTTTTCTCGACTTCTGAGAAATAGGAATTCTTTGAACTTACGCATTGAGAGATAATCTTATGTTTATGCCTTTTCCTTTTGGATTCAAAACGATGCAACGAATCTCAAATTATTAATATTCGTTTACTTATCTTATGGCATTCATTAAAGGAAATAAAAAACATAGCATTATTATCTAAGTATGATTATGAAGAATTTTACGGCCGAATCTCTTACATTTGGCTTTTTCATTTTTTTAATGTCATATCTGTGTTTATTGTGCAAAGGTTATAGAGTAATTAGCTCACTTCTACCCAGACTTGGGTGTATATAATTTGAAGTGGCACTCTATTTGAATTTGAAACAAACACAGTTTATACATGAAACAATGTTTATTGAATTCGTTGCACATATATAATTGGCTTTTACAGCAATAAGCATACGTACTACTTGTACGGAATATATAAATACAGCTTTCAAGAACAATATATTTTCAATACTCACAACCCAGCAGAGAGTCAAACCAGCAGTACTGCCACGTAAACTTTTGGGCCTGCTAAGCACTAGCGCAGGATAACACCTTTTCAACCTTAACAACTCTTTTTCTTTATTAATGACGCTGCATGGTATTTATACTAAGCGCGTATGCCGAAATTAGCATATCCTAAGCAGCTTCTTTAATTCATTCACTCAAAAGTTCGATTCTTGTGAATCGAATCTTGTGTATACCTTACAAGGTTGATAAATTCAAATTGGTCTAAAATGAGTTATCAAACCAGATATGTTTGAAAAATCAAGGGCTACTGCAGGGTACAGAAAGCTAAGTCCAATTCCCCTCCTAAATATTTTTATTCATCAGGGAAAATTTGGGATATGTAAAACAAAACACAAACATGTTAGTGTTATAGGAGTTATGTCCCAATCAAGGACTTAACAGTCTTTACTCAACAAAAAAAAATTGGAAAATTTACTTTAAAGAAAAAAATTTTAAATTAAACTTAAAAAACTGACTTTTCAAATGCAGTTTTTTTCAGTCTTTCTCAAAACTGCGATTTTGAACTCACTTTTCACAGCAAACACAGATATGTTCTTCAGTGTTTCCCTCCATTGTAAAATTTTTAGCATTAAAAATAACTCTTCTTGCTCATGAAACGAACTTAAATCTGCTACTTATCATAGAAGTGTCCTAAGTAGTGAACCATGTAGCCATGCCATTATCTCACCTAAAGAACCAAAAAAACTCTCAATTATTTTCATAACAGGTATCACAATATACCAGTATGTTAACTAACTGCTAAATAGGATTTTACATTACTGAATTTAATATCTAAATGAAAGAGACTAACTTGAAGTTTATTAACTGTCGATATTTGTTATGCAAATAAATTTCAAAAGAATCCTACAACTTTGGTGTTCATACAGAATCTTGTTTAATGTAGTACAAAATGTAACAAGCAATGCCTCTCAAGCGAATGTAGTCAAATGTTATTTTTAGTTCGTATCTTAAGATTAGAGATGTTTCATTTTGCCTTTTATGAGTAGTATAAATCAAAGAAAATTATATTTGTTGCTATGCATAACTATGAGGGATTCAACTTACAGATAATGGGAAGGATTCGTTGCGAAAGCATCAAAACATCGGGGAAAATTGACTTAGTAAATTTAATATTGGTCCCGAAGTAATATTTTAAGAATTTTTCTATGAATTGTGCTTTTATCGTAGAGCTTTCCTTAATCAACCTAGTATGTTTTACTATAAGTAATTATGAGTGAGAAATTTAATTTTTATCGTTATTTATTTTCCATGGCCTCTAGATATAAATATAAATAATATAGATGCATTTTAAATGACAAGTGATTCAATGTACACCAATATGTATAGTATTTCTTGAAATTGCTGAGTATGTATTTTACTGAATTACGCTGTTTTCTTATTGAAGCAATTACGAGGTAGGATTCAAAAGTTCCCGGACTGAGCCTATAACTAAAAAAAAAATTTGCAGTAAAGCGACTATGATAACGTTTCTGTGTTAATACGTTCTCCCCCTCTTCTAAAAATGGTTTGGCCCAAATCTCGTGGTCGGTGGCTCACCACGGTGTCGTATTTTGTAGGTGAGTGAATTTAGTAACCGGCGATTGAAAGAAATAGCGTTTGTTGAGCAGAGAATTAATATAAAATTTTGTGTTCGCTTCGGAAAGAGTACTACGGAGACTTATAATGTTGAAGCATGTGTACGGCAGTGATACATTATCGCGAACGCAAGCTTTTGAGTGGCATCGACGTTTCAGAGAAGGCAGGGAAAGTGCCGACGCCGAATGCGTTGGCCATCCGCAGTCTTCTCGCACCGCTGAAAACATCGAAAAGGTGGTCTTTGATATCCAGAGCATTGTTCATCTGTAATTTATCCCTGAAGGACGCACTGTGAACAAAGAACTCTATGTAGACTTCCTGCGTCGTTTGCGTAAGTCGATCCGGAAGAAGAGACCAAAATTGTGGGCTGAGCAGTCATGGGTGCTTTTGCATGACAACGTCCCTGCACACCGATCCCTCCTCGTCGTTGACTTTCTTGTTAACACGAAAACAACTGTTTTGCCACATCCTCCTTACTTCTTTGATCTCGCCCCCTGCGACTTCAGCCTATTTCCTGCACTGGCAAGTCGCTTGCAGGGTCGTCGATTGCAATCTGCAGATGAAGTTAAAAGTGCATCGCAGGCTGAATGAAAGAACATGGCTAAAAAGGGATTCCAGAAATGTTTCAATGCCCTTTACAAGCGATGGCAAAAGTGTGTTGTTGCGCAAGGGTCTTATTTAGAAGGAGGATGTGTTTCAGCAATTTTACTGATAATACTTTTAAGTTATAGACTCAGTCCGGGAACTTTTGAATCCTACTACGTATGTATTGTCTTCGTGTAAAATAGAAACATTTTTGACAGTTATGCTTTCATAATGAATGTGTATTCATGATATAGATAAAATACAACTAGTATGTAATTTAATGATATATATAATTATTCTCAATATTTCTATAAAATCTAACTCTACCTACCTAAGATTCACCATAAAACCCACTACGGCTTTCGAAGATATTCAGTTGCTAGAAGCCTTCTCAAACATCTGACTAGCATTTTCTGCAGTTGTTACTGCGCGTTTATGTTTTTAGTTTATTCTCTTATTTAGCTTATTTTTTTACTATTTTCACTGGTATGATCAGACAGTTTATAAAGGGAAATATAATATGCTGTTCGAAATAGGAAGAATCAAATCATTATCCCTCTAAACTTTCCAAAAAAATGTGAAAATTTGCGATCAAATATTTATTCACTTTATTGATACCCATTCATATCAAATATTAATCCGTTTCTTTTTATTTGGAGATATTAAGGACTGTTTCAAGCAAAATTAAAAGTCAAAAATTACAAAATAAAAATTACTGTAATTATTATTTTAATTTCAAAAATAACAATAATAAACAAAATATTTACTCGCATTCAAGATAGAGAGATTTCAATTTTCATACTAATGTAGTATTAACACATTTATATTTTTTAAGGTTTTAGCGGAAAAACGCCCAACAACCAATGTTAAAAAAAAACTAAATGCCGTCAGTTTAAAAAATACCTTTAAAAAAGGTAACAAAGATACTCCTTCTCATTTAAAAGAGTGTCCATTTTTCAACCTGTGAAGAAACTATTTTTAATATATATATATATAAATATATATATATATATATATATATATATATATGTATATATATATGTATATATATATATATATATATATATATATATATATATATATGTAAATATATATGTATATATATATATATATTTATATATATATATATTTATATATATATATATATATATATATATATATATATATATATATATATATATATATATATATATATATATATATATATATATAAATATATATATATATATACAGAGGCTGTTCGCACATTTTTTAGACGATTTTGGTAACTGCATACTCCGTTATCCAAAAACGATCTGAGAGTCATGGTTTTGTGATATCTAAAGCGTCGATAGGTAATATCGTCAACAAGAAAGGAAAAAAACGTCAAATTGGAGCCTCAAGTGGGACAAAAATTCCAAACAAGTACCCAAGGAAGAAACGGACATCTTCGACTATTGCAAAGCTACGTTGTTTAATGCTAAAAGAAAATCCCCCTATTCAAAGGACAGTTGCAAAATCATTAAAATGCTCGGTTTCCACTGTAAACAAAATGATAAACGTTGATTTAAATCTTAAGAAAGCGAAAAAACGCAATGTGCATCGTCTTCTTCCAAATCATATCGCTGAACGCAGGACACGCAGCAGAATTCTATATGAGAAACACTTATCCAAATAAAAATGGAAAACAAATGTCACAATAGATAAATCATGGGTGTATTTAAATGATTGCAACAAAAAAAGAGCCATTTATTATCATAAAAGGGGAGAAAAAAATGTAAGTACATGGTTCAAAGAATCGAAAGAAAGTTTTTCTAAGGGATTCATGATTGTTGCTGGTTTTTCTTATAATGGCAAGTTAAAAATAAAGAGAGTGGAAAAAAATGTCAAGATTAACTCCAAATACTATCAGGAACATATTTTATCGCCAATTTTTCTGAATGAAATACCATCGCTTTACCCACAGTGCCATCAATCTGTGAGACTCCATCAGGACAAAGCTAGCAGTCACACATCAAAATCCACTGTAAATTTCCTAAAAGAAATGGAACTAAAAACTGGTATCAAGGCCATACCCTTCACTGATATCCCTACTAAATCTCCCGATGTATCACCTATGGATTTTTGTGCTTTCGAACTTTTATAATCTGCATTATCCAAACGTCGTTCCAAAACCCTTACAGGACTCTGGAAAACTGTTCAGGAGGAATGGGATAGAATACCTCTTCTGACACTTCAAAAGGCATTATTATCCTGGAAATTGCGGTGTCGAAAGATAGTTCAGAATAAGGGATGTCAAATACAACATTTAAAACGCAAGAATTTTATGTAATTTAGTTTTGTGAATACAATATACATCGTCTAAAAAATGTGTGAACAGCCTCTGTATATATATAAATATATATATATATATATATATATATATATATATATATATATATATATATATATATATATATATATATATATATATAAATGCATATATATTTATATATATATATATATATATTTATTTATATATATATATATATATATATATATATATATATATATATATATATACAGTCGAACCTCCATATATCGAAGTAGCAAATTGCGCGAAAAAAATTCGATATATAGAAATTTCGATATATAGAACTGAGCTTAGTCTTATCATAATTCTCCGAAAGAAAAAAAAATTAAACCTAATTTTCGTATACGAAACCCCATTTCTAATTTATACGCGAATCCCATTAAATGAAAGTTAATAACTAAAAAATGAATTAATATGAAAGATTTATTGATTACTACATATCTTTATAAAAAACAATAAAGCAGACAGTGGTTACAATGATCACAGTTACATTCTTTAAAAAAAACTACGAATATCTTGCTGAACACTTAGTTTTGCCGAAAGTTCAAAGAAATGTTCGTATTTATTCAGTCCACTAAAAACTTCATCGGGGACATTTTCCGCGAATTGAAGTCCACGACGTATTGTTTCAAATGCCAAAAATTGGGAGATTTTATTCTAAAGTGGAATAAAATCTCCCAATTTGTCTTGAAAAATTTCGATATATAGAGATTTTTTCGATATATAGAAACAACTTTTCTATGTAATGAACATGGAGATTTGCTAAGAGAAAATTTCGATATAGGGAAGTTCCATATATGGAGGTTCGACTGTATATATATATATATATATATATATATATGTGTGTGTGTGTGTATACATATATATACGCACATATACAGATATATATATATATATATATATTTATTTATAATTATTAAAATAACGCTTAACTAAAGGATTTTCCTAGAGTTTTGATTTTTATAGAAAATTAACTGATTACTTAGTTCTATTCAGAACCGGAAATGAGAAGCCGCTTTTCTACCTTTGCATGATGTCCGCTATAGTGGAGAAAAATACAATAACTTTGTTAGCAACAGGAAATAACAACTCTTTGAAATTAAATATGCATATGTTGATCTTACACACTATGCATAGGTGATTTCAGACAGCGGGAAATCAGCTCTTTTGTGTATTTCTAACGAGAAAAATGTTTCATTCTGCGAAGCAAAATGTATCTCCTCCTTGCCTGGCTAACAATATTTTCAAGCGCAAAACACAGTCGCCCAGCTCTGTGCCGTTGTATATTAAATTAGAAGCGAAAGAATACTGCCCACTTTTTAATAGCAGTGAATAAATAATCTGAATATGGTCAAACGTAAAGGCCTGTATAAACGTGTAGGAAGGAGCTTTAAACTGCCTTAGTTAGAAATATTGATTTTATAGCTCATTTGGCTAATTCCTTAAGTTTCATTTTACGAATAAGCTATTTTTTTATGTAAAATTGTAAATTATTAATTCCCCCTAATGAGGAATTTTCAGTCTATGAAATAGACGAACAGGTAAGTCATTATCACTTCTGATATAGTTAAAAGTTTAATTTATTTTAACACAAGTAATTAAAGTTTATTTACTTCAATTAAAACTCCCTGCCGTAGTTCTTTAAATGAGATGGCAGTAACATAAGTATTTTTACAAAGGTCAAACGGACAGGTCTCTCTCATAAACGCGTAGGAGGACTCTTTGAACCGCCTTATTTAGAAATATTGATCTATTATTTCGACTGACCAATACCAAGTTAAATTCTGAGAACAAAAATTTCTTTTTCGATTTAAAAACAAAAATTGAGGAATCATCTGAAATGAAAATAAAATTAAACCATTATGGTCAAACAGGTAAGCAGCTATATTTTAGTCTAAAACAGTCTTAAACTTTAGGATTTGTATATACTAGTTAACTGAATTATTTACTACTATTTAAATATTAAAATAACTAAATTAATACAATAATTATTATAACTAAAATATAACTATAACTAAAACTAACTGAAACTAAAACTTAACTATAACTAAATTAAATATAACTAAATAATTATTATAACTAAATTGATACTACTAAATTATTTATATTTAAATATTACTACTATTTAATTATTTTATCTTTACTAGCTTTGGCTCATAAGATATCTAGTAATGAATAAATACTCTCAAAAAAAGTCGATCTTTGCGTTTAACTTTTTAACAAAAACGCGTAGGTAGTACAGCTTTTATTAATAAACATGCCTCCATTGAAAGTATTAATTTCATATTTTAATCGGCTAGTCCAAGTTATATTTTACGAATTAAATATTTTATTTATTATTTTAAAATATAATTGAGAAATCACTCCTTGGGAAAAAAAAAAGAATCATGCAATAAAATGACCGACAGGTCACTCCTTATCATTTCAGAAATAATGCTAACAGGAAAAATAATGAAACAAAAACTGTCAGGTCCTCATAAAAGTTGAATTGCTCAAAGAAAGGATTTCCCCAGGTTTGTTAACGATTCATGAAAAAGTCACGCCCAGAAAAATACTGCCGAAAATCTTTCCCATGGGTTCTCTTATTGTCGTTCTTAAAGATTTTCTGTTCGTAAAAGTTCTGTTCTATCTTGATCAGAAAATCTAGAAAGAGATTTCAAGATGAGAGGCAGTAGAGAATTTATTTATAGTAAAAAAAAGCTTTAATTTCAAAAGTTCACATGCTGCTTATCATTGCCAAGTAATAATGGTTTTAGATTCTGCTTTAAAGTTCGTTCACTAAAAGAAAAAGTTTATGTTGAAATAGATTAAGCATATACTCTTATTTAAAACTGCACACATAATGCTTGTTGTAAATATTAAATACAGTAATATAAACAACAGATTTAAAATATAGAAGTATTGGCTGCATGTTTGAAATATAGAAGCATTAGTATTTTTAAAAAGATGTGTGAGGTTTAACATTTTTTTCTTTCTAACTCATTTTTTTAGATTTCACTTTCCATGCTCAATAAATTGTATTTGTAAATTCGCCCCCAAACCTTAAGGCTGCTATATACTAACCCCATTGGATTCGCTCACCTCAATGTTAACCTATGGAGAAAATTTGTCTACGGATTGCGGACTTGGAATCAAAGATTTTTTTTAAACAATTGTACTCCATCAAAGAGAAAGAAATTTTACATTTGTGTACATTTTTCATTTTTTTTAATGCAATTAATATTTTAAAATTTAAATTATTCGGGGGAAAATCTGGTATAGTGTGTTTTAAACGCTCATAAATTCCTTCGGTGGACGAAATTTATAAAATGAATCCTGTTCAGGCTATCTGACAATACCACTTTTATTTGATTATCAGTATTTATGTAACAGTAAATAGTTGACAAAAATATATTTTAAATAAACAATTAGGGGGCAGTGCTTAACCCCCCTATAGAGAGAGAGCCATTACAATCCCTCAAAATGTCAATCCTAAGGGGGGTGGAATTCTTGAACTGTCAACTGGACTCCTCCCACCACAAGAGTCTGCAAGAAGAGGAAAAGGGAAATACAATTTTTTTTCTTAGTACATAGCAGCCTTAATCAAGTAGGTGACCTATGAACACAAGGATGTGCTTAAAGGAAGGTGACGCAAACAGAAACCCTGCAACATGAAATCAGTAGTAGAGTAAGTCTACTTGGTGCCCCATGTCAATAAGTCGAATGCTGATAAGTACTGAACTGGATCTGATAATTATATATTTAATGTTAGGTTCCATTTAATAGTGCCGACTATATTATGGATCATATCTTAAAAGTTGTTTGTTTAGTATTTTTCTTTAGACGATTTTACATTCATGTTGGAGAGGTAAATACATCTTCTTTTGGCACCATTTGGATTTTAAAGCTAGTAACTCGCAACCAGGCCTGGTTTCTCAGCATTGTCATCCTTTGAGATAGGGTTCCGATAAATTTCGCTTTACTGTTACAGTGCTAACTTGAGAATGACAACTCCCAGTGTTTAACCATGCAACGTGGCAGCATTGACAGTTAGATTAGTTCACTCAATTCGATATCAACAAACTTTTTTTTTTGAGGGACGTAGTGAGAGATATTGTTTTTGAGATGAGGTTAGACAAAACTAAGTAAGCATTTATGGACACTGATAACTAGAATTTGGTGTCACAGACAGTGCATCGCGAATAGAGGAATATTGGTGGTATGCTTAGAAGTGCTCCTTAGGTGCTCAAAATAGTGATTTTCAGCACCTAAGCACAGCCGCACATAAAACAGACATATGTAAGAAACACTCCTATTTGAAACAACCTCCATAAAAGAGCAAATTACTTCTTCGTTAAGAGCGCACGCCGGAAGGTGTCAAACAAGGATATTAATTCATTTTGTCTTGCTTTGTGTGAGTCGCGTTTCTATGTTGGTACATACTAAAGTTTTGTCGTTATTTTATTCAAGTGACGCCATCTGTCGTTGGAAAAAGAAATTAAAAATTCTAAGTAACAATATCTCTTAACAGATATATTTTTGCGAATAAAATTCTTAAATATGTGAGCCTGAAATTCGGTACTCACCACCCATATTAATATTTTATCTCGAAGCTTATCACTTTAGTCCCTAAGAGGGTTAAATGACTAGAATTTTTACGGGATTATCAAAGAAGTATTTAGGTGGCGCGTTCATTTTGATGGTTGCATCCCATTTAGAGGATACACCCAAAATTTTTAGCTTCAGTCTTTCCTTTTGGATTTTTTGCCCTTTTTTAATCAGGTGCATCAATATGGTTTTGGTGTACTAATATAGCGAAGGCAACCAGGTTGATTCAAGCCACAAATATACGTTGCTCTTTAAGAAAGTTGTTTAATATTTAATACGCATGCGCACGAAAAGCAAGCTGCAGCATTCGTGTGATGATATGAGTGACACCTAAACGGCGTGTTGCTTCATTGTATGCCTGTACAATGCCTCACACCGGAAAGCCTCACACCGGCAGGCCTCACACCGGAAAAGCAAATGTTACAGAGAGTAGCTCGCTGCTTCCTCCACAGGCGACAGACAACAATGCGAAACGTTAGTCAAATGTTGCAAGCATCCGCACATTGAAGAAACGTACCGCTTTACACACGCATGCGCTGTACAAGGTAAACAAGCACGCTAGCGTAAGCATGGTAGCGCATTTTATTTCGAAAACAGAGATGGGGCGAACTGACAAAACTGAAGAAGGTCTACATTTTGCCTCAGCAGCATCTTAAAATAGAAAAGCAAATGCGATTTTTTTTTCTTTTAATACAATTTCTGTTCTTTCGATGAATTTCTGTTCTTTTGATTTCTAGGCCCGTATCTTTAAGTACTGCATACTGACTTTTGACTCATCCGTTATATATATATATATATATATATATATATAGATAGATAGATAGATAGATAGATAGATATAGATATAGATATATATATATATATATATATATAGATAGATAGATAGATAGATATAGATATAGATATATATATATATAGATATATATATATATGTATATATATATATATATATATATATATATATATATATATATATATATATATATATATATATATATATATATACAGTGGTACCTCGACTTACGTGTTTAATTCGTTCCATGACGGAGCTCGTAACTCGAAATACTCGTATCTCGAATCAATTTTCCCAATCGAAATGAATGGAAATGCCATTAATTCGTTCCGGGCTCCCCCAAAACAGCGCAATTTTTTGTTACATATTTTTAAATAAGAAAAATGTGCTTATAAACGACGAACATTGTATAAAAACGCAATACAATAGAATGTACTGCAATAAACTTGTTTTATTAAGTGTAATGTACAACATTTACCTTGAAAATCAGACTTGAAGATGCTGATGGAAGAGGAGGAGAAAGGCTGAACTGAAAAATTAAATCTTATTCATTGATTTTTGACCTTTTCATTCCGCTTTCCTCACTTTCGCTTTTATTACCAGCTATTCTCTTAAACCTTCAGTGTACAAAGCTCCCGTGTACAAAGTGCAACATTTTCGTAATTTTGAAGGGTTTGTTTTTACTTGTAAGGTTTGAATGTTCTAAGCAGTTTCTATTTATAGCTACACCCTTTCTAATGCAGTTCTGATTTTCTTACCCTTGTATTCCTTTCCATTCATTGTTAATCATGATTTAACCGTGGTAAACCAGCGAATATACTGGAGTACAATAGGACGAAAGCATGAGTTGATGTAATCGATCCAATGTGCAGTTATTACACGGTATCCCGCATATCACGAAGATGGACAATCTCATTGTTTTTTAGGTTTTTGGACATAATAGGAATCCATTCCCAAGTTGTGCGGAGATCCAATAAACCAGACAGTTTTAAAATAAGGTGATTGTGTCTGCATTCTTTGGCCTTTTATTATAAATATATCTCAATATTATCAACATTTTAAATCTTTTCATAAAACGCAGAATTATTATTTTCAATTTGAAAAAAAAAGTTTATTACAAAAGGAATGAACAAGATTGAAAGAGACGTTGCACTTTGTGCCATGCTCGCCTGCTGGTGTTCCAAAAATTGACGCGCCCGCTGAAGGGTTAATGTGAACGAGTGAGACACGGAAGCTGGTCGATTGTTGCATCGTTCACTGTGGCTGTAATGTTCAGATTCTTCTTTCTGAGAATCCAAAGAACGTTTAATCACAATCCGTAGAAGGGGGAAGAGCTTCGGATCCTAAGACCAAGATCTTCCCATCCCCTAGACCCAATGGGGAGTTCCAGTGTGTGTGTGTGTTGGGGGTGGGGATAGAAGTTATAGAGAATAGCTCACTTCTACCCAGACTTGGGTGTACATAATTTGAAGTGGCACTCTAAATGAATTTGATACAAACACAGTTTATACATGAAACAATGTTTATTGAATTCGTTGCACATATAGAATTTGCTTTTACAGCATTAAGCATACGTACTACTTGTACGGAATATATATTAACATTCAATAGAAATACACATTGTTATACTCACAAACCAGCAGAGAGTCAAACCAGCAGTACTGCCACGTAAACTTTGGGCCCCCTAAGCACTAGCGCAGGATAGCACCTTACCACGTAGCTCCCTCTCGCTTATCTTTCAACTTTAACAACCTCTTTTCAACCTCTCTATTAATCAAGCTGCTTGGTATTTATACCAAGCGCGTATGCCGAAATTAGCATATCTCAAGCAGCTTCTTTAATTCATTCACTCAAAAATTCGATTCTTGTGAATCGAATCTTATGTATACCTTACAAAGTTATCTCTCTGCGAGAGAGGTTGGACGCTGTTCAGTTTTCGGAGGTTGACTCAAGTTTGGGCAGAGCAAGCTGCCCAAACTAGGTGCCTAGGGTGCTAATTGTTGAGTGTTAATCTCTCGGTTTAAGACTGGATAGTAGTCTTAGAATAATATTATGCAGTTGTATAATAACTGTACATAAAGGTTGTAAATATTATATGCCTCTCGTGCTCTCATTGGATGAGCACGTAACATGGCATTCGCTGAGCAAACTAGCGACTTCTGAAGCTTGCTCGTAACCCCAATTTTAGCTCGTAACTCGAAACAAAAAATCTGCCGAGAGAATGCTCGTATCTCAAAAAACTCGTAAGTCGAGATACCACTGTATATATATATATATATATATATATATATATATATATATATATATATATATGACAATAAAAACTTTTAGTTTTTCAATTTAATATTTTATAACATTCAAAACTACATACCCCTTGCCTATAAACTCTTAATTTATTTAATTTCCCTTGGGCATCCGAATTAAATCTCAATCTATATTTCCAAATTTTAGTAAATCCTTCCCATTAAAGTCTATTAAAATCCTTTAATGAAGTCTAATTCAGCCTTAGGCAGTCTTGCCCAATATGGCTGCAAATTTAACGAAATCTTAAGATGCGTAGTGTCACTACCATTTTAATCCTAATCCGCAGAAACGCTAAACTTCTAACCAATCAACTGTTAATCAACACCCTACTGTCACGTGATGAGATGAAGTGATAAAAGTTTCTGCCGTCCAAAAATAGACGGACTCCTGTACTATTCCCCTGCCGCATTCATCCCGGCAGAGACGCCAGCGATTAAATAAAAATGTAAGTTTTAGAACCTGTTGTGTTTTGTGTGTCCTAGATGGGAGATTTGCGGGAAGGGATTTTTAAAACGTCGGTGATGCACGGCCGGGCGACAGGTCATCTATTTTACTCTCAGGTTGATTAGGCGAGAAAATTAAGCCAAAACTACCGCTCAGCAATCATTCTTCGGCCCGCGTCCGTGTTATTACAAGTAAAGTCGGCTGGAAGACCTCCCCTCGGACACAGGCAGTGATTTGAGACGCAATAATTCACTGACAACGGAGAAAAAGCGCCCCGATCTTACCATGTCAAATTAGTGACTCATCTTTAACTTGGCCGGACTGTTTTCTCTGAATATTGGTTGTGCAGTGCGTGGCGCGGTCAATCCCGTGGATTTCCACGGAGTCAAGCCGTCGGACCGATTCGAATGGTCTCGGATGAGAGTATTCGCCCAGCTCCGGTGAACTTCGATTGAAACATCAGCGGGAATTAGCCCCATTTCGGTGCCATGTGTGAACTTCCGAAATTTCGTGGCAGAGATTTCGTTAACAAGTGTTGTTTTTGTGCGTGTGAAACTAGTGGTGTCATCTTGGATAACCTATTGTATTCTTCGCTTCCTGGTGGGCGTCAGTGTTCAGTGCATCATCTGATGTGTTGTGGGAGACTTCGAGTCACCAAATGTAAAATTCCGATAACCTAATGTGCAAATTTTTTCGCGTCTACACGTGACTTTTGAGGAAGTGTTTTCAGATTATGTGAAACGTCGACAACGATTGTGACTAATCGTTCACCTGGGGATAAAAATGTCCCGAGAAATTCTGCGAAAACCTGTATAGTGGTGACGAATAGAAATTTTCATTTCCCGGAGCGACGTTGGTTTTCGATTGTGATACTGTGTATATTAAACGAACAACTTCACGACATCCGTGACTGATGATATATAACTAAAATTGCTCAAGATGTTTTTCATCAACTTTTTGCATGAAGGTGTTAAAGGATTTTAGCCATCACAACGGGATTTGATAATGTAAAAATACTGAAGATTTTGATTTATAATTGGTTTAAAATATAGGTAAATGATAATAACCAATTAAAATGTGAATTAATCGCAAAAGGGTAAGTAGTTATTTGCAGATTGTTTTTTAAAAGTGCAGTGTTTTTTAATTTTACTAGATATTGGTAAAAGGTTATTATAAAGTGTTTCATTTTGATTTACATTTTGAAAGAATTTTAGGAGTATATTTTTTCATATTATAAAAGATTTGAATTCAAAAGAAATTTTTGAAACTTATATTTGATAAAATTATTATAAGAGTGTGTTTCTTAGTGAAATTTTATAATATTTCCATGTTCTTTTTCTAATAATGAATATTTTAGTGTTTTAAGATAATTAATGATCCTTGGTTACGTTAAATTGAAATATTAAATGAGTGAAGTAATGTTATGAGTATCTATTTTTGCACCCAGTTCTGAATCGTCACGGAGAGAAAAAAAAATAAATAAATAAGCAAATCATTTCCGCTTTCGAGCGCCGTTGTGTTACATTTCGAAGGTCGCCTCCACAGTTCCTTTAACCTATAGTTTTGTGGTTTTCAAGTTAAGCTTTCTAAATCCAAGCATCTGATATGAGTCTTGTGGTTTTGATTTTGAAACTATCTGCATGAATAAATTTGTAATTATTTCAGACATCAGGAAAATTTTAGAATTTAGATATTTTGATTATTATTGACATATTACATTTGAATTTGGGCCTCGTGAGTATATTTTTACGAATTTAAGTAAAAGAGATTTCCGGAGGTTAAAGTCGAAATATAAGGCGTAATTGCAGTTTTAATATAAACGAAACGTCCTTATAACGGGACTCAGGGTGCCAAAAAACCACATTTGGAAAATTAAAAACCATTGTATGTTATAATTGGTTCATCCGTCCCGGCAAATTCTCGAAATAGAAATAATGATAGATATGTTTGTCAAAATATTAAAAGGGAAATGATGATTATGCGGAAAATATATGGCGAGGATTCATACCAAAATGTTATATAAGAAAAGAAAAATTAATTTAGGGTTACTAAGGTGAAGTTTACATTTCCTGGCTTCGTCTAAAACAAGGATAAAAAAATTGGTAAAAGAAATTTGATTAATTGTGATTTCATACTTTCAAAACCCAAGGTATTTTATTATTGAATGTTTAATAATTTCATATGTGGTGTATTTTTGATTCTATTGAATAAGGTAATATAAATTTGTGATGTGTTTATAATGTGGTAGTGTAATAATGAGGTGAATTTCTACAGTAGCAGAAAATTAGCTAAAGACAGAACCATTAAATATCACAGTAGGAATAAAGTAAGATATGATGCGCGTTTTGTAGAATCTAAATTTAATATTGGAGATTTAGTACTGTTTGAAGAATTCCAATACCCCAATACGAGGAAGTTAAGTTCACCTTATTCTGGACCTTACACTATTTTAAGACAAATGTCAAAAGTTAACTATGAAATTGATAGGCCAAATTTTCACACCAAACAAAATTCTGAGGTTGTCCATGCTTGCAAATTAAAATATTATAATGCACCAGATAAATTAAAATTATATCACGAATAATGACAACTAATAGATCCATTTTTCTTTTTGCTTGTTTTTCGATGCTTAACATCACTAGTTTCTTTTAATTGATATAAGTAATTATGTGTTGTCCTACTAAAAATAAAACTATTGGGAAAAAACTGTCTTACTTAAACTTCCTTTTTAAGAATACTATTATATGTGAATTTTTTTTGGATCTGAAATTAAACCCTGACCATGACATTTCTACTTCTTTAATCTTTCAGTAAATTTCCTCCTTCTTGAATAAATCCTTCCTATCACCCACCTCTACAAGCGCGTTGGAAGTCATCCCATCTGTTTAGAATCTTTTTAATCTTTTTTATTGTTTTTTTTGCTTCACCTATTCAGTCACTTAAAGTGCTGAAGAATAATACTTGATTAATGACTAAAACAGGCCTTGGGATGGCCGCTCCTTTTGTCCTCCCAGTTCCTATTCACACTTCCTTAGGCATCACAAACGCCCACTTTTCCTGTTTCCCATCGTTGTCCTAAACAAGATGTTGTTTTTTGGCTGTCATGTCCTATAGGAGATTAACGGTTGGTCCACTGTACGGACATTCTTTCCTCCTTATTAGTCACTGAACAATAGGGAGAAAGAAAACTACTTTTACACAAACATAAACACAACCCCTCACTACTTAGAGGTAGGACTAAGTAAGAGTTTGAAACTAAGAGTTTGGGTGAGACACATACAAACTAGGTACCTTCAACACAAACAATTTGGATATCCACGTAAACTTAAAATAAGTGTACACAAATGAATAGTAAATAAGCAAGTTGAAAATAAAGTGAAACCATATTGAGAATAAGTAAATAAAGTTAGAATAAAAATGAATAGAATAAATAATGAATATTGAAAAGAGATTTTTTTTAATAAGTAAATAATGTTGAAGCAATGGAGATAATGAATATTGTAAGGAGAATAATGAGAATAAAGATACGAAACTAAATATAATGAATAAGAATTGAAAAGAGTGATTGAGGTTTTTTTTTAATAGTGTAATAAATGTTCTGTAATTTTTATATACAATTTATATATTAGAAATGTGATTTTTATTGAAAGTGTGATTTTTATTATAAACTGTGATTTTTATTATGCAACTATATACAAAGATACTATTTTTTTATATATAAACAAGTCAAGATAGTGTGATGTATTTAATTTCTGTGTATTCTGCACTTGCGAAAGAAATAGGACACAGCAGCAAAAAGACTGTTTTCTCTGTGATGTAATTTCCTCAACATACTAATGACTGTGAAAGGACTGAAAATGTTGCACAGATAATTCAGTAAAAAAAAATATAAATACAAATTTTTTTGGGGGACTCACTCCAATGTGGTGAGAGTTGAGGTGGAAAGTACAACAACTTCAAATTTTTACTGTCAAATTCTACTTCAATTACTTAATTTTTTGTTTGTTTTTTAATATTTTTATTGTTATGTTCTGTTATTTGTATTATTCTACTCGGGGTGGTGGCAGAAATGGTTTTCTATGTATATTTCCAGTTAAATTTATTGTGACATTTTGAAAAAAATTTTTGGTGGGATTGCTGTTGTGTGGGGACTGCAGCCCTACGCATCAAAATATTTTTTTTTCTTTTCCAGTACATTTGTTGATTTTGTACTGTTCTCTCGTCACGTGATCTTTAAAATTAAAAAAAATCTAAATTTTAGTGATAATCTTCATAAAAACTTTTCCAAATTTTTATAACGCCCATATTTCTCACTCATCTGGATGAATCTGTCCTCCAATGCAGGCATTGTTGGTCAGCCTCTTCTCGGACGGGAGGGATATTCTATAACATTAAAAACTATTAATTTTTCAATTTAATATTCTATAACATTCAAAACTACTTACCCCTTGTTAAACTCTTAAACTATTTAATTTCCCTTGGGCATCCGAATTAAATCTCAAACTATATTTCCAAATTTTAGTAAATCTTTCCCCTTAAAGTCTATTAAAATCCCTTAATAAAGTCTAATTCAGCCTTAGGCAGTTTTGCCCAAGATGGCTACCAATTTAACGAAATCTTCAGAATGTAGCGTCACTACCATTTTAATCCTAATCCGTGCAAAATAACTAAACTTCTAACCAATCATCAGTTAATCAACACCATACTGTCACGTGATGAGATGAAGTGATAAAAGTTTCTGTCGTCCAAAAATAGACGGACTCCAGTACTATTCCCCCGCCACATTCATCCCGGCAGAGACGCCAGCGATTAAATAAAAATGTAAGTTTTAGAACCTGTTGTGTTTTGTGTGTCCGAAGTGGGAGATTTGCGGGAATGGATTTTTAAAACATCGGTGATGCACGACCGGGCGACATGTCATCTGTTTTACTCTCAGATTGATGAGGCGAGAAAATTAAGCCAAACCTACCACTCAGCAATCATTTTTCGGCCCGCGTCCGTGTAATTACACACACACACACACACACACACACATATATATATCTATCTATCTATCTATATATATATATCTATATATATATATATATATATATATATATATATATATATATATATATATACATATATACATATATATATATATATATATGTATGTGCGAAAAATACGTAATCACGAAAAAACAAATGCGCTTTTTAACCATTCTATTCTTCGCATTAATGTCCACAAGGTGTCTTTCCTTACTAAATCGATGATGCTCTACAACTTTGTAAATCACTTTTTTCCTTTATCTCATTCCGTTTTCGAGATAGGAATGCTAACTCCGCTGTTTTGCACCAGGTGGCGCGGTAGGTGGTTTTATTCAGTAGCGCATGGCTACTTTAGTATACCTAGACACCACTTTTATGAATATAGCAGCAGCCGTTCCGAAGTTAAGAGGGTGGGAAGGGACTTTAGTGGGCATACTGTATATATATATGTGTGTATGTATGTATGTATGTATGTATGTATATGTGTGTGTGTGTGTGTGTGTGTGCGATGATATTCAAATCACGGAAGATATGGTGCACACAACATTCGCCGGCGCAATTCAAACACTTCTGTAGTCGAGACAGAGTAGCGAACGCATACACACTTGCGAGAGTAGCACAAAGTAGAGATAAATACACAATCACTGAATAGTTATCCTTGGAACATTTTTATTCACTTCTAACACATCTTTCGGACATCAAAGAAAGTTTGGTACAAAAGGGAGATATAGGGTTTACTGGATACACATACTGAACAGTGACTGCACCGGAACCTGCCGGAGTTTGAATATATACATTTACATCATCGGACAGACAGCGGCGGCATATATCTTAGAAGAGAAGCGTGAAGAACGAAGACAGAAGAGACGAGCACGAAGACAGACACGAAAAGCCCGCGGAAATTGCTGTTTAACCTTTTATACCAAGGGTTCGTGACTCTGACGCTAGATGGCTAAAATTATTTTAATTGGCTGACCCCTATCATGTGGTAAATGAGTCGAAAGTCGTGTGATTCTCACGTGGTTCTGAATCATGTCTAAAAAGTACTATAATGTTTCCCGCGAGTGTGTTTAATGCTTACTCCACACCAACGGCGACAGCAACGAAAGACAGACTCATTATGCCACCTATCTCTGTGGCTGTCACAAAAGCCTTCAAACCGCAAGGTGACGGGGACAAGAGGCAATTTATTTGCGCATGCGCATAATCTTCTTGCAAGTGTATCGGTTCGGTCATTGAGCGAGAGCCACAATCTTTGTTTTCTGATTGCTGTCGAGCATGGCGAAAGATACAAAAGTTGAACCTTCCCCAAGACTTGAAACCGCAGCGACAAGAGACGGAGACGAAGCGGGGGAGTGAAAATTTGTTTGTAATACGCAAGCGCAACAACGAAGATACGTGATTTTCGTCTCCGTCGCCGTTGATGTGGAGTAAGCATAAGGGATAATATGGTTGGTTAGTTTTCCAATTCCTAGGTCGCAATTTGGAAAAAGGGACTGTGCTTTATTGAAACGATAGCATGATAATTTAGAATACGCGTTAGATTAGAACAATTAATAATAGTGGGGAGTTATTATTACATATATATACACAAAAAAAGAATATTTTATACTGGCGTAAAATTTTATGATTTAGATCGTCTATATTTTTCAGTTTAAGAGGGCTAAATTAAGTTTGCTACAACGATAAGTTTCATAAGGTCAGAGAAAGAAAGATGTCCGTAAGTTTATTATCTCCATGTTTGTCCGGTTGAGAAAATGTGAGACACAATTTTATTTTGAATGAAGACTGCATACGCCACGATTTTCATAGAAATTTTTATAAACATCACTCTTTAGAATTTCATTTTAATTATAAATATTCAACAAGCTTCTTTTAATAAAATATTTTCTTAGAAAAATGTTTACTCACTATTCATGTTCAGTTATATTTTTTAAATTGTTATCACTGAATAGCATCTGACTACAAATTAAATTCATGAATTCACGAATGAGTAAATTTATAATTAATTAAGTTTAAATTACAGTAACCATTATTAAAAGTAAAACAATCTCACGCTGAACTACATAAAATCCAACTTTTTTAAATATTGCTCATTTACTAATTATTTTTAGAGCTTGTATTCTTTCAGTTAATAAAAAAGATCTATCGAAAGCTAATACAAAATTAAAATTTGTCGTTAGATGTTTTTCCCAATAACTTTGTATAGGTCAATCTCTCTCCAAATTATCGATAGTTGTATTATAAGCTTATCAACATTAATTACTTATTATTTTATAAGCTAAAAGCGTTCGCCACTACTATTTAGAAATTTTAATTAATGCCACATACATACTATCCTCATGTCTCGACTTTACTATCGATATTCATTACTTTTCCTATAGCAATTTGGATATCGAAAGCCATTAAACGATTACCATATTTCCTGTGAGAAGCTCTGCTACAAAACCAGTGCTATAGAAGAATTTTTCCTCCATTCATCTAACGGAAAGAAGTTCCGAACTCATCATCTATCAATAGTATCGCCTATCTTTGCATAAATATCGGCGATTTCATCGGTTTACCGAGTTTGTTTTTGTTTTTTTTCGTTTTTCCAGGATTTATGTCTTACTTATGACTTTTCTGTGACTTAATGTAAATATCATTTTCAACATGGAAATATACCGGTAAGGAATTTTGTAATACGCTCTTGCTAATACCTACTATCATCTTTTTTTTTCGGGATGAAATTTCGTTATTTGATCATGCATAGTATTTCGAAATGTATGACCTGTATTATTTCAAGAAGCATCTGATATGTGTTTATGTTGGTTTCAAACAAACTTAAATCAATACATTATTTTTGAAATAATTTTTTAACGTAGGATTACGTTCCTCCATAACGGTCCTCCGGAAAGCAAAATTTCAGATGTCCTGCGTCGAGAGTCATAATTTTGGCAGCGTGCCAAACCCAGTCACTATCGCTTGGGCAAACAGTTAAACAGAAAAGTACCAAAATGCGTCAAAATTTTTACATGCATATATATATATATATATATATATATATATATATATATATATATATATATATATATATATATATATGTATGTATATATATATATATATATATATATATATATATATATATATATATATATATATATATATATATGTGTGTATATATATATATATATATATATATATATATATATATGTATATATATATATATATATATATATATATATATATACCGGGTGGCCATAATTAAACTGACAGTGCTCACAGTGTTCTGTAGCGCGATCTATTTGCGAGAATGACGCCGCATTTTGTAGGAAGATTAAACAAGACGGGGGACGAAGGATTCCGCGAAAAAATAAATTAGTTCCAAAAGTCACCGCTAGGGGAATATTTGGCGCTGTGTAATAGAAAATAGAGTGTTAAGAAATGCAAATTAATACGGAATAAAATTACCTTTTATTATGCACATTTTCTTATTTAGTTCAAGTGCAATATGGCAACACTTTTAAAAAAGCGTAAAATCTACATAAACACCGATAAAGTCTCGTGATCTGCAATATCACGTACGCTGAGCAGAAGAAGAAGTTCTTTATTCAAATTTCACGTTACATCCATTGGCACAGTTCCAGCTGCTTGGGTTTTAAAAGGCAATGTGTTACGTTTCGAATCAATCGGATTGAAAGTTTATGTGCAATGTCTCCTTCTTTAGTCGAGCGTGCGTTACTGGTCAAATTATTTTACCTCAACCAGTGCAACGCGTCAGCCGCTCTTCGTGCTTTTAGAACGCACAAAAAAATGCGTAAAGGTAACGGTCCTGTGTCAGTTAATGGGCTAAAAGCAATGGTTGCGACGTTTGAGAAAACAGGTTCTCTGAAGGTTCAGTCAGGCAGAGGACGAAAACCTGTACCACAGGATACAATAGAAGCAGTTGCCACGGCGATTGTCGACAGAGGACCAGACAATATTGCTGCCACCTCTAGCGCTCGTGGATTAGTTCGGAATATGGATATGCCTTACAGTACGGTATGGAAAATCTTACGAAAGATTATCAACTTCTATCCGTACAAGATCAGCCGTGTACAGGAGTTACTGTACCCCGACCATGATAAGCGATTGACTTTTGCTCTCACCTTTCTTGCCAGAATGGAGGTGGATGATGCTTTGCCGTGGAAAATCTTATGGGGAGACGAGGCCCACGTTTACTTGCATGGAACTGTGAATACCCAGAGCTGCGGAATTTGGGATGACAAATCACCACATGCAGTCACAGAAATTCCCTTACATTCACCAAAGGTAACTGTTTGGTGTGGGTTCACAGCGGAATTTATCGTAGGTCCATTCTTCTATGAGAACATTACCCCGACAGGACCGGAAACCTGTTCTGTTACAGGAGAGAAATATCGCCACATGTTGAACAGCTTTGTCATTCCGGCACTTCAGCAAAGACAATGCCTGGGGGAAATTATTTTCATGCAAGATGGAGCCCCTCCACACGTTGCTGTACGGGTGCAACAGCTGCTACGACAGAAATTCACAGCAGAAAGAGTCATTAGCCGCTACTTTCCAACTGCATGGCCACCTCGGTCGCCAGATCTTACCCCATGCGACTTCTGTCTATGGGGTTACCTTAAGTCCAAGGTCTATCAAGGAGTGGTCCAGGACCTGGCTACGTTGAAGGATAACATATCACGGACTGTACGGGAGATTCCTGCAGACATGTTGCTTTCTGCTGTTGTGCATACTGTGCACAGAATGCAATATGTGGTCCACAACAACGGCAGCCACATTGAACCTCATTTGAATGCAAAATAAAAGGTAATTTCCGTATTGATTTGCATTTGTTAACACTCTATTTTCTATTACACAGCGCCAAATATTCCCCTAGCGGTGACTTTTGGAACTAATTTATTTTTTCGCGGAATCCTTCGTCCCCCGTCTTGTTTAATCTTCCTACAAAATGTGGCGTCATTCTCGCAAATAGATCGCGCTACAGAACACTGTGAGCACTGTCAGTTTAATTATGGCCACCCGGTATATATATATATATATATATATATATATATATATATATATATATATATATATATATATATATATATATATATATATATAAATATATATATATATACATACATACATATACATATATATATATACATACATATACATATATATGTATATATATATATATATATATATATATATATATATATATACATACGTACATATATATAGATACATAAATACGTAATATATACATACATATATATACATACAAAATACGCAAGCAACTATAAGTAATCCTACGTTAATAACCCACGGTAGTTTCGTTAGAAGAGACTAACTGAATTGTTTTTCTCTTTTTGCTCATAGACATACCTCCTTACTAAATAAATAAATTTATATGAACGAAAGCGAGAGAGAGAGAAAAGAGAAATGCTGTGTCGCAACCTATTATCTCGAGTTTTCAAAAATTGACTATCAGATTTTCACATCTTGATTCCATTTTTTGTCTACTCTTTTGTTTTTCCTCTGAGTATCAGCCATGTAGTCTCTGATAAAATTAATAGGCTCGAGGATGAATAAGTCACGAAGCACGTAAGTCCACTTCTACATGAACTTTCAAACTATGTCACTTAAAACTGATGACGGAAATTTTTATAACTCATGGCGGAAAATTCATATAATACCTCCTTGAGCCCTGAGCCTATTAACACTTGCTTATAACACCCTGAAAAATATATTTACAAGGGACTTGATTTTTTAAAATTGGTTTTAACTTGGTTATTTTTTAAAAATACCCGATTTCGATGTACTCAAAAGTGGGTTCATACATTCTTCAAAGTTTGACTCTAAATAAATTTTCTTTAGAATGAAATAATGCTATATGATGTACACTAGTTCTGTATTAGTAGTATGTATATATACAGCGAAACCTCTGTAGTCGGCAACCCCGCAGAACGGCCACTTATTTTTTTGGAATCATTACTGGCCGCCATAGAGAAGTTTCACTGTATATATATATACATATATATATATATATATATACAGTATGTATGTATGTGTAACACATGGTTGAATGGCATGTATGGTGTCGACCAGCTGCAGCCTACCGTAGGTCATATATTGATAGAAGTTTACAGATGAATAAAGTACTTTAGTTAAGAGTATGAAATATCTGGCACATCTTACAATGCTTGAAAAAATACATACGAAAGTGGTTGTATACACCTATCCTTCGATTTGCACGGTAGATGCGTTCCACGACAAATCGCGTAAATCGAAACCGTGTAAAACAATTCAGCTTTCATACTAAACTATGGGAGAGGTGCAAGCCGTAGTTATGTTTATAATAACAGCAATTTAAGTATGAGTAATGATAAAGTATCTATTTACATAAGTATTTAAAAAATTGACGTCTTCCCTCTTGTAGAACTGAACTAGGAATGACAGTATCGGAATGAAACAAAATCTACTTTAAGGGGAGTGGTCACTTTTACGTACCTTTAAAAGTATCATTTTTAGACCATGTTCGATTGCATGTACTACTCATGATTTTTGTTTGATTTACATGAAATTTTTTGAGTAACTGCCTAGAATACTGTTTATTATATATGCAATATTTCAAGGTAATTAAAAAAATAAAATTATTTTTTATGCATAAAAAGTGAATAATTTTTTTAAATCGAACATTTTGCAGTCAACTACTGTGAGCATTCTGTCAAAATAAATTATTAAGGTACAGTAATAATTGTTTACTATATATGACTACAATATTTCAGGCAACAATATCCACCAACAGTATTATAAAATATATTAAAAAAATTAATACACCCTATTTTTAATTAGAAATTTCAAAAATGACTGAGTAATAGCTCGTAAAAAAATTCTTAAAAAAAATTAAAATATGTTAAGGCTAAAAAATGTTGGTGTATTTTGTTACCTGAAGTGTTGTAATCACAAAATAGTTAACAATTATTACTGTACGTTTATAATTTATTTTGACAGAATGCGCACAGTAGTTGACTGCAAAATGTTCGATTTTAAAAAAATATTCACTTTTTATGCATAAAAAATAATTTTATTTTTTTAATTACCTTGAAATATTGCATATATAATAAATAGTATTATTGGCAGTTATTCAAGAAAGTTCGTGTAAATCAAGCAAAAAACATGAGTAGTACATGCAATCGAACATAGGTCTAAAAATGATACTTTTAAAGGTACGTAAAAGTGACCACTCCCCTTAATGCCGCCAATGCTAAACGCAACACAACGCGACACAATGCACTTGTCACGTCTGTGCAGATAATTAATGAGTGCGTTCAATGTAAAACACTCAAATAATTAAATAGTACATCGATTTTTTTAATTTATAAAATTTAAAAAATCAATGTATTGAGTTAGTTAATTTATAAATTAAGTTAATTTTTAATTTAGAAAATTTATAAACCGTGTAAAAGTGAAACTTTGTAAACCAAGTACCGTGCAAATCGAGGAACAGGTGTACCTTACTTCATGGCTAGAATTAGTTTACATTGCCATCGGAGTAATCGGAATAATTTTAATTACTGCAATCCGTCAAAAGTTTTTTTTCCTTTTGTATTTTAGACGACGGACTATGCTAACATTTTACAGAAGCAAAATTTTACACAGTTAAAACTAATTTGTGACAAGAAATATTTGTGATATATTAGAGTACTAATGTTCAGATTTTAAACCCTAAAAGTGCAAGAAGCATAGCCAACACATCTGTAAACGATAAACATATAACATGAAAAATGTGTTAAATTCTAAATATATTTACAAAAAAATAAAATAAATAAGTAAACCTGTAAATATTTTTAATTGTTCTAAATTTAAATATTTTAAATTTGTTTACTAGTACTTAATTCACAGTGGTTCAGTTGTTAAAAGTAAATTTGTCTATTTACTACATCTCCTAAACAGGAAACTACTTTATTACGCATTAATAGCAGACATTAATAGCTGCTCCCCTGGATTAATTTCCTCCTTATCCCATAGAAATATAAAATTATTGTCTGAATAAAGAGCCAATATCTTTATTAATCCAAAAGATCCGAACAACTCTTTTTTGTAAGAAAATTCCCGTAATAATTCGTATTTTTAAACTACACGGCAATATTTTTTGTATGTCGCTTTTCCACTCTAATATATTGGGCTTACAAAAGTCGAGACGATTACATCGATAAGTTATAAAAATTCTCTAGAGGAATATTTTAGAGAGAAAATCTCTGGGATCGTAAGATAGCCGAGAAAATACGACTGAATCTTAGCTCGTCTAAGCCAATAAGAAACTGTCAAAAAACGTCATGTGTCAGGATTTCATTGTGATTGATAATACTTTTACTGACAGAAATCATTCAGACATGAAGATAATGACAAGGAAATGGTAAATGTAAACACCTGAGAACGCTACAATATATCCCTTTAGAAAATAAAAGTTCTATTTGAAAAATAGAGATGAAAGACTTTTTTAAAACTTAGGTGAAGTCCTGAATAGAGGGCGGATAGAAATTAATAGGATATTTAGGTAATAACCAAATATTTTCTTCTAAAAATGAATGAGAAAGTAATTTAAATAAGAATGAAGGGCTAAAGCTTCAATATTTCTTGTAATTCATAGTGTTACTAGTCGTTTTTTTAGAATTTATTAAGGAACTTTATTGACAAAAATATTCGTAACTTTTTATTTTGGATAATAATTTGATACACAATAAAAATAAAGTAAAATGGAAGTTTTTAATTAGATTATTGGGTGTTTGGACATAGTACGGGAGATAAATGTTTTAAAGGGAACTCTCATTGCAATGAAATCATACATGATATACTGAGAAAACAGTAGCAATATCAAAACAGTCTTATTAATTTATGTTAAAAATGTTTCGAATACCTGATCGTTTTCTGATATATTTCAACATCAAGCAACATTGCTACGGTTGCAATGAAGTTCATGAAGATGAATATAATTTCCAAGTTGTATTTCACTGTAGGTAAGTAAGGTTTCCTCAAAATGACGTCATTTATCCCGTTCAGCTTGTACTTTATCAGGCTACATTTTCTAGACAAAGCTATCACAGGTTACTTGATGCCGTCCTCTCTCTGGCGTCGTTAGAGTATGGATATGCCAAAGATACAATGTAGCACAGGATCAGTGTTTATATTGTGGTCATTTCCTTGATGGCACCCCCTTAGAAAAATAGGATAACATTTTGAATGGAATCATGCATGTCATACTTGCTCGCGGCAGTACATCCATAGTGTTAACATGGAAATAAATGGCAGTGTCGATGACAAAACAAGAAAATCTTTTTTTTCTTCACTGTGAGAAGGAAAGCTTTCATATAGGTCGGATGCGTCTGACTGGTTTACTTTAGTCACGTGCCAATGTAAATTATAGATTGGCGCGTGAGAGTTTTTATTATACCTCTGAGGTTAGTATCGTTTATTTTATTTCTCATTTAGTCATCGTTTTATCCCTCAAAAATAAAAAAGGTGGGGAGGGGGAAATGGATTTAGAAAATAATGGCAACAAAATTAGTAAATAATGAGAGGGAAGTCAAAACCTTAGACGAAAAACTATAATTTTTTTAAATTTCAAATTTCAATGACCGAAATCAGTTTTTCTTCAGTAGCCGAGTTACAAAATGGAATCAACTTTCAAACTTGCAAATAAGCGGAATTTACTTTACAAAAATGTTATTCATTGCCAAAGTTAAAGAAATTTTCTGAAAACTTTATGACAAATTGACTAATATCATGTAAAATTTCCTATCTGCTTGCGATGTATAGTTTTAAGATTGACGTTAAGGTTTTGTGCACTTTCTCACGCAGAAAGATTCTTTCCCTCTTGATAATTCCTGGGGTATTAATTTTATTTCTTGTGATTAGAGCCTTGGCTTCAGTGACCAAATTATTAGCGTTCTTGAATTTGTGCTCAAAGAGTATAAGATCTATGTTTTTTTAAAAGCATTTCGAAGTCTTATATTGCCTCCAATACCTGGGGTTCATGCCACGAGTTGCATATTTCAGAAACACGTATTCCATACACTCCCAGTTCGACTACTGACAGAGATTATTTTGAAAAATTCAACGTGACAATTTGGTTTCTAACAGTAGTAATACTTCTTTTATTTCTTCATCTTGGAAGGCTATTACGTACTAGATCTTTCCTTTTATTCATATTTTAATTGAATTTCGGAAGTTATTTTCTAGCTCTTTACCTTGATTATTTTTTTCTTCACTCCTCCTCTCTCTTTAATCCTCTCTTTTTCTATTTCTCAGTTTGTAATTTCTTATTAACGTTTTTCTCTTGTGGAATAGCAACGTCCATTCAGCACACATATTTGCCACGATTTCTGGCATAGTGTGTGTATGTTACCTGTAACTCGGCTCCAGACGAAGAAGGCCCTTTCGCCCATGAAATTGAGAATTTTGTAATGAATATTTTAAGGTTTTACAATATTTGATTAATTTGATGCTTGACTGCTTGAATAAGGCACACAAACCGACATGCTATCAAATAGGAGGGAGATTATACTCGTATAGCAAAAATAATAAAGCGACGCTTCAGTAATTTTAATAAATTGGGATATTCTTCCAAACTCTGCCTTCTTATATTTGAAGGTGGGCTTGAGGTGGCCCTGTGGTACAGTGCGCTGGCTTTCGGTGCTGAGTGTGCTGGGATCGAATCCCGACGTAGCGCCACTTAAATACCTCCGTTTGTGCCGTCCCTTCATTGGGGGTAATGCTGGTCCGCTTATATGGTGCCCCCATAATAAAATGGCCAGCAAAGTGCGGTGAATTATAGGCGAATGTCTACATGACAAGTGCCTCCGCTTTTAAAAAAAAATTATAGGTTGAATTCTGCCCTGATGGTTTGAACAAAGGAATCGTTATCTTCGCCATCGAATAATTAAATGGTTAAATTTCATAATAATACAAGGAATGGCTAAACATAGAATAGATGTTTGTTTATTAACACGCAAAAAAGAAGTATGCTGACGAATACATGAAACTAAAGCGGCAATACGGTACACTAAAAAATAATCCTCTCTGCTTTGTAGACGGTGAAATGCCATGCATTGTATGGAAACCTCGGCCATACAACGAGGTTTTCATATCTGCCAGTGAGGGATAACAAACTGGAAATTAGTCAAAAACGACATCGGCAAGCAACTTAGCTGCCAAGCGAACGATGTAAACTTAATTTAAATTACTTCGATAAGTTGGCTACTGGCGCAATAAGTTTTCTTTAATAGACAACTAAAATCGTTTAGGTAGTTGTATATTACACCTAATCGACACTCTTCCAACCCAGGCGTATAGTGGTTACGTGATTAATATTTAAATGAAAAGTGTTCTATACACTGAAGTGCCACTGAATTAGGGATAGCAAAGCCTATGCAAATTGTGCAGCGCTGCGCATCATGTATGCGCAAGTGAGTGCGCTGTGGTATTTGCATATATAGCGCGCACTGTGGTTGTTCTGAATTAGTTGTTGGAATTGCCAGTATGGGTAAACTGCCTGATTTAGACGCCTTCGATCGCGGACAAATCGTAGGTGCGCGACGCATGGGCCATTCAATTTCCGAAATCGTCAGACAGCTAGGATTTTCAAGGTCGACAGTGTCAAGAGTATACCAAGAATACATGAATGGTGGGAAAAAAACTTTGGGATCTTTGATGCGTGTACCAACCTCCCTCAATGCAATTCGGTACGTAGAGTTGCTGGGTGATCACCTCCATCCGTTTATGCTGTTCTGTTATCCGCACGGTAATGGAGTTTTCTAGCAAGACAACTGTACCTCTCACAAGTTCCGGTTGGCTACTGGCTGGTTGGATGAGCATTCCTCTGACTTCTCTGTCATGAATTGGCCACCTAGAAGCAGGGGACTTAAATCCTATTGAGCATCTTTGGGATGTTTTGGAACAAGGCGTGAAAGGCCATCACACAGCACCAAAGAACCTTACTGAATTATGGACAGATTTAGACAATATTTGGGAAGCCATTCCCGTGCAACGTTTCCAGAAACTTGTTGAATCTATGCCTTGTCGTGTGGCAGCCGTTATCAAGGCCAGAGGAGGCCCAACTCGTTACTAGGTAGGTATCCCTAATTCAGTGGCACATCAGTGTAATTTTAGAATTACAGTTTAGGAACGGAATGTAAAAAAGAAAAGTTCTAATAGAGGAGATGCTAGATAAAAAAAAAAGTTCGGTTAGAGCAAAGTAAATAAAAAAATTTGAAAATTCAAAAAGGAGAGCACCTAAATTTGAGACGATTGCTCACATATTTGAACTCTAGGTTAGACGACAAGGGCTCGACCCACGTATGGCAGAGAATCATAACAGGGCCTGATGGAAATAATGATTTTTGGCCTTTATTCAACCATACGATTAAGAAAAGCCCTCGGGATTTTCATTGATGGAAGGTTTGTAACGACTAGCTACAAGAGCAGGTAGGAATCCTAGGCATTTCAATCTCGATGTCCGTATTCTACCGACTGAAAGATACCGGAGATGAGAGGAACTCTAACTTTTGAATTCCATCCCTTTAATATCCTCTCCTTTCTTTCTCAGGACAGTGACAAAGGATAGTGAAGCTTACACAAGCAAATTTTTTTGCATTTCTAACGAAAATTAACTTAAATATATAAATGAAAATGCGCTTAAGTAGGATAAAAGTCCTAATCTTCTTTCTTTGGCCTAAAACGGTATAACAAAAAGGATGACCAGACTCAAAAAAAAAAAAAACAGCCATCATTAATCCTGGTTAAAATTTATGCATTATCCTATCGTCCATTGAACGGACGTTCCATACTCGGTGGTTCAAACAAAGAGAATACTGAACACTGATAAAAATTACATAAAGACAAAGCAATGTTGCAAATACATCAAAACATGGACGACTAACGCCCTCTACACTTGAAAAATACAACTAATTTCCATCACAAACGGAAAGGAGAGGATATGTGAAGATTGGAAATCAAAACTTATAGTTCGTTCTATTACCAATATAGTTCACTAAGTACTACACTAGTCTGGAGATTAAAAGACCGAAAATTGATACCTTTTCATCAAGACAATCATTACAATATTTTAATCAATGAAAATCTCGTGGCTATTTTTGCAAATGATTAACGTATTAAAAAATTCACAAGGAAAAGGCTATAAATAAATTCCAGCAATTGATTTTTAAAAAAATCAATTAAATGATAATAAGTTGATTAGAGTTAAAACATCTAAGATTACATGAAGGCTTTATTTGAATATTGGGCCAAATCCGCTTTTAAAAAAATGAAGTTAGTCTCACTTTCATGCTCACACAAGTAATTTCTATCATATTTTAAAATTGGTACAACTCCAGCTTATTTCTTCTGCCAACAGGGGTCTCCACAAATCTGACTTCAGCAGTCATTTTTCAGCACTTATTAACTTAAACGATATCTCAAAATTAACAACAATGGAGTTAGACCACTAATCAAATAAGTCCTTCCCATTCAATTAATTTAATTCAAATTATCATGTTGCATCAAACAGTAATAACGACTTTTCAAGAACAGAGAGACACGTTGATGAAGACACATAGTTCAGAAAGCGTCAAGACAGATTTTCATATGGAATACGCAATCTTTATGAATATATCTCTTACCAAATCTCTTCAAAACTATTATTACTATAATCTAAACAGAAATATTATAAAAGTGATATCACTATGTAAACTTTCTGGAAGAAAGCTTAACGATATTTTTATATCATTCTTCTCTCACAGGAAACATAGTTTACCATTAAAAGAAGCGATGCGCAGATTAAAATTCCTCAGACATTATATTAAAACAATCCCTACCATGAAATTCTAGAGGTGATAAACTGGTATGAGCTTTAATATTTGCAGGGAATTTCGTACGATTCTAATAGTAGGAACCATTAATCAGCAGACAGATTCAATACACTGAATTTATGAAATGTGTTAAAAGGTAAGCAATATCCTCTATTCTTCAAAATATACGTAATATGATGTCTATATAGTTATATTTTGCCATGAAACTTTTATTATTAGTTTATAAATCCTCTATAAAGCCTCTGATAAAATAAGAGGGTTTTTTCGTAAAATACCACGGCTTTATATACAGAAAAGCTTAAATTATGTGCAAAACTAAATTTATTTTTTTTATAATTCCCAAGCTGCTAATTCATCCATAATTCTTCCATCAATAAAAAGGACTATTATCGATCGATGATAAATCTTACATGTGCTTCTCTTTATTACATTTTTTATAAAAGTAATCATACTTTTCTATCTTTATTTTTTGTCTATAGGCGGATTTATCAGGCTGGGGATTAAGCTTAAGAAAGCTTTTATTCTCCCATGCTTTTACATTTTTTTTCTTCTGTTTTCTTCCTTTATGAAATCCATTAAATCACATCATTAAAAAAGTCTTAGAGAGCAACATTTTTGCTAAAAGAATGAACATTCTCTCAACTACGGAGGAATAAATAAAGTCCCATTAAAAGCATTATTTCCTCAACAACAGAACATAACTAAATATATGCAGGAGAAAACTTGAATTTTTTATAACATATCTCATTCCCTGCTTATTATTTTTCAGGGTATTACAGCCTAACCTCTTATCCGATCACTAAAGTATATTCAAATGAAGAAGCATTAAAGTGCAATGAAAAGTAAGAATTTCATTTTTTATAATATTTAGTACAAAGTTATAGGTTATCGCATTTATAATGAAGCATTCTTTAAAACTGATAACAGTATTTACATGTAATAATAATACAGGGTGTCCGGACTAAAAGTATCCAAAAGTTATAACTTATTTTTATGGAACTACCCATTAGAATTTTAAAAAATTTATTTAAATAGTAAGAACATCGCACCAAGTTTTAATATCAATCCTAGATTTCGATCATAGTATCATAGATTTCGATGTGTGCACCTTTTGTAGCACGACTAACGTCTAAATGGTAATCCAGTTCTCTCCAAGTGTAGCATATCAGGAGTTATTAGACTTTTTTCCTTGGGGATTCCTTATAACCATTGTGTATAAACAAAAAATTGAAACTGTGGATGATTTGAAGAAGCGTATCATTCAAGCAATTCATGTAATAACTCCTGATATGCTACGAAACACTTGGAGAGAGGCTCTTTCTATTTAAATTTTTTTTAATTCTAATGGGTAGTTCCGTAAAAGTAAGCCATAACTTTATGATACTTTTAGCTCGGACACCCTGTATTTGAGGCCAGTAAGAAAAATGACAGCATACACCAGGGATGTCACTGGTATATGCTGTCCGGGAAGGGAAAATAATGAGTTTAAGTTCAAATGAGAATAGCTGTTTTTTGAAATGTGTAAAAAAAAGGTGAATAATAGTGGCCAAAGTTTGTAGCTCTAAACTTCATGAAGAGATAAAATGATTCACTCACAAAATTAATTCATTTTTAAAGTTTTTACTTAGTATATTTTTTCAAGGAATGATTATGTAAAAGAGGGGAATGATAGTGGCCAAAAGTTTGTAGCTCTAAACTTCATGAAGAGATAAAATGATTCACTCACAAAATTAATTCATTTTTAAAGTTATTAATTAGTGTATTTTTTCAAGGAATGATTATGTAAAAAAGGGGAATGATAGTGGCCAAACGTTTGTAGCTCTAAACTTCATGAAGAGATAAAATGATTCACTCACAAAATTAATTCATTTTTAAAGTTATTAATTAGTGTATTTTTTCAAGGAATGATTATGTAAAAAAGGTGAATGATAGTGGCAAAAAGTTTGTAGCTCTAAACTTCATGAATAGATAAAATAATTCACTCACAAAATTAATTAATTTTTAAAGTTATTTCATAGTACCTTTTTTCAAGGAATGATTAAGTAAAAAAAAAGGTGAATGATTGCGGCCAAAAGTTTGTAGCTCTAAACTTCATGAAAAAATAAAATGATTCACTCATAAAATTAATTCATTTTAAAGTTATTATACTTAGCATATTTTTTCAAGGAATTATTATATGTATTAGGAATTTTTATATAATGGTTTTTACATATTAACAGTGTTAAAGCGTTGATATTTTGTTTTTACAACATTCGTGGAAGAATTTTGCACATTCACAATATTAATGAAGGAACAGCATTGACAAGATTAATTTAATGATTATACACATTAACAATGCGTGAAATGGCTTTACGGGATATTAACAATCAATGAAAGATTTTGAGTGTTCATAATATACACGAAAGGATTTTGCAAGCAATAACAGCAGTCTTGTAACAATTATAAACCTTAACAGTGCTCGGCCAATGGTTTTTACACTAAAACAAAATGAATAGATTTTCAGCATTAATAATATCCATGAAATGACTTTGCGAATTAACAATGCTCATGCAATAATTATTCACCTTGACAATGTTCTACTTATAACAAAAAAGTATATTTCCTACACTACTCAAATATGAAAAGATGTGGTACGTTTGTAGGCTATTTCGATCATTTAGTTTATCTAATACAAGCACACAAATGTAACCAAAATTACTATACATAACCAGTAACTAAATTAATTTTGACGTGATCTGACTCTAGAAAAACAATAAAGTTAAATATAATTATCTTATAAAATACCGATGGGGTTACTTTGTGACGGATTTTAAGTTTTTTTTTCCTGTACCAGCCAGTTATTTTTTGCCTGTTCCATTGGCTCTTTAATTGGCTAATTGGCAGTTTTGACAGCAGTCCAAAACAAACAATTGCAAAACATTGGCACATTCTTTCCTTACGTAGTAATGTATTGCACTAACCCGGATCTTTAATTATTGAGGAATTAAAGTTAAAATGTGTCACAAACTTGCCCCGCCGAGTGGGGCTACTTTGTGACATCTGTGTTTTTGCTTTGAAATCCAAGAGGAAAGATTACTTGACACAAAGTTAGACGGTAAAACGCTTATCAAAAGCTTTATACACAATTATATATACTTATTAGAAATATTGGACAGCTTTGTCTGTATCTTTGACATCAAAGAGACCTCGAGTGCCCAGGGCAGCCATCAGTTCTTTGAGAAGATGAGGAAATTCGTCTTTCGGCGCATTCTGCTCCTTAGGGTAGTTTTTTTTCCAGATAGTCAATACTTCTTTCTCTCCAGTGGTATTTTAGAGGATGCAACATCGAGCGGCAGTAGGAGATGGGTCGACTTCGTAGGCTATTTTGTGACAGTGTCAATGTGTCACAAAATAAACCCCGTCACCTTTCGATATTTACATTATGTTCTCATATCTCTTGAAAATATCTCTAAACAAAAGTTATATTTCTCCATAATCTAACCAATATATTGACAATAAAAAATAATTACCTGTGGTATTTGGTTGTATAGCGTGTTAGCCTTCAGCACACAAAGTTTCCGAAGTATGAGTCAATAGCTTGACAACAGGTTTGGACAATACACTGGCCAGCGAAGACAAATGGTGCACAGAAGTTTCGGACACTGACCACTAGGTGTCTCTGTATGTCGGACAAGCTATTGGCTCTGTTCTTTGCCTGCCGGAATCACGGTCGAGGTGCAAGATCCGAAATACGAAAAAATTACTATGTGTCACAAAGTTACCCCTGTAGTCATAATGTAACGTCTTACGATATATAGAATGAATGGCATTAAACTTTATCATAAAATATCTCATATGCTACTGACAATTTATAAGTTAGAACTTAAAAGGATGGTGCCTTTGTCTTTTTTCTGACTCCTTTGTATTGTCTGAATGCTCAAGTGCTTAAGGCACAGGCTTTGATGTCCTGTAACCGTAGGTTTAATCCCCTCACTTAGAAAGTGGTCATTTTAGTGGCACCCGACCGTGGAAAGAATACTGTTGGAACTTTAGGAAAAAGGAAAAGAAGTACTCACTGGGAAAAAATACATCAGCAAAATCAGAAAAATACAAAATTTAAAGAATACATACGTGGTCAGCACCTTATGTCTGTAGAGTAAAACTCTGACATCTTGTGCATTGACCACAAAAAGAAAGAGAACGAAAACGCAAAGAATGATTTACTTTCTTGAATAGTAGAATGGCAAAGACTTCAAAATTGGTGTCCAGGTGTTACAGGTCGTTTGGCTGCTACATGCTAGCAGCAAAAATTGCTAATGTTACACAGTGGTTGTTACACGCTAATTTCTCAAAGAGGAGAGAAGGGTGTAATAAATTATTCAGTTGTCTGTGAGACAAATACTGAGCATTAATTTGACTAATTTGTTAAAAGTCCTTGCTCTATAACTCTTTCTCCGTCTAGGGAGAAATGATTCATGAATTACTGCTTTTTTTTAGATGTGCGAAAGACTCTTTTCATCTCGACTCTCAGCATGTGCATGGTTATGTCAGGTAAATTAAATACCTTTTCTTATTCTTTTTTTCTTATTCTTTTTTTTTTTCTCTTTCTTTCTGATTCATCATTTGCTTATTTCTTTTAATTTTTGCAATTGAACCTTGTATGCAGTTCATCATTTCTTACTTTAGTTGTTTCTTTTTTTAATTGTTACTGGTCGAAATTTACTCTTTTCCGTGCCCCTAGCTGACAAGGCTTTTTTGTCTAATTCTTGTCTATTATTCCTGCAGTATGCATTGCATTGTCGAGTGTTTCCATCTTGTTTTTTCCTCCAACCTGAGATATTGTTCATTTTGATAGTTGTCTTATCTCCTTTTACTGTTCACCAATAGCTCCTAAAATTCTCTTTCCTACATATAGAGAGGCTTTCTAAATATCTATACGTCCATTTTTAGATAGAATGAGTTCAATCTTTCTTAAATTGTTTAATAATTCCCCTTTCGAGTTTATTCGGGCTACAGAGGACTCTTCGTATTTAATATGCTGTCTCTCTACACCACATACAGACAGACAGACACACACACACACACACACACATATTATATATATATATATATATATATATATATATATATATATAGAGAGAGAGAGAGAGAGAGAGAGAGAGAGGGTGAGTTTTAATTAAACTGATACTACTCAGAGCCATCTGTAGCGCGATCTATCAACTGGAATTCCACCAAAATTGATAGAGAGTCTAAGGACGACATAGGAAAGAGTTTCAGTGAGAAAAAAAAGTGAAGTTCAAAAGTTACCGATAGGGGAAGATATGGCGCTGTTATTGTCAGCGCACCCGAGAATTTGCACTAAACGCAAGTAAAATATCAAAATGCAAATTCACGACTACGTAGTCGACAGCAGCGCCAGTATTTCGGACTATAAAGATAAGGGGTTAATACCGAAAAAGTTATAATAAGCAGACAAATTAATAACTAAAAAAAAGTCAATGGAACACCGCTTTATGCAAAATTCCACTTCTCTCTCCTTCAATGTGACCACCATCCTGGTGGACGACACATTGCATCCTGAACACTACGTTCACAATGGCCGAGCGTAACAATGTCACCAGGAATGTTCATCACAGTCCAGGATATGTTGCCTTTTAAAGCCGCCAAGTTCGAGACTCCACCAAGATGCACCTTGAACTTAAATAATCCCACAGAGAGAAGTTACATATGTTAGGTCCGGGGAGAGAGGTGGCCATGCAAGTGGAAAAAAAGTGACTGATAACCCTTTCTTCTGTAAAGCGATGGTGCAACAGATTCTGCACCGGTCTTTACAGCCCAAAATACTGGCGCTGCTGACGACTACGTAGTCATGAATTTGCATTTTGATGTTTTTCTTGCGTTTTATGAAAATTCTCTTATGCGCCGACCACAACAGAGCCATATCTTCCCCTATCGGTGACTTTAGGAACTAATTTTTTTTCCATGGGGAAAATCTTTCCCATGTCGTCTTTAGTACGTTTATCAATTTGGTGGAATTCCGGCTGATAGATCGCGCTACAGGTGGCTCTGAGTAGTGTCAATTTAATAAAAATGACCAGTTTAATAAAAAAATACATACATATATATGTGTGTGTGTTTATTTCTTAATACAGCTCCCAAAAACAAGGACATGCTTGTACGTTGAACAGAACCATTGACAGTGTCATTGTAGCATTAAAATAATACACATGCAAAACTTTTTTTTTTAAATAAATCTTAAAACATAATTTACCTAGGCTTGTATGTATAAATGTTAATCTTGCAGCCTTTAGAAAATGAGCATTGCAGAAATAATTATGATTTATGTTATAATTATTCCGTCTCTCTACCCAGTTAAATATTTTGAATGTATGTCTGTCTTATTAAGATTTTACTTCAGCCCGAAAACCAAAGAAATGTAAATGAGTCCGTTGAAATATCCGTGTTAGGGATTATATAAGCCCTTTACTTGATTAGAAGCTGCATAAAATTTTTATTTCTTTTCTTCCGTTTTTTTGGCTGCGTTAAAATGTGTTGGTTAATACCAAAAAAATATAATAAGCGACCCGAAATTATTCTTCAAACGTTTCTAAAGTTCTGGTCTTAATTGTATTTTGATCAGTTATTTAAATAGAAATTTTTGTTAATCACTTTAAATGCCAATAATAAAAAAAATGTTGCGTTTGTTATGTTTGTGTTTGAAAAGAATGCTTATTTTTGTTAAAACAGAATTTAGGTTACTAACATAAATAACATAAATATTCCATTTCGATGGTAAATAAGATACACTTTGAAGAAAAAATTTGGGGAAATGTTCAAGCAGATAAAATCGTATCTTTATGCCAACAGAAATATATTTCGAGACTTCCTACTATGACATACAATACTTTAAAGATAAATTAACGAATATGGTGGATAGTGCATCAAATCGTGTAATATGATGACAGAATAATAGTGTAATGTACAGTGAAACTTAATTAAATTTCTCTCTCCTCGAGAGACTTTAATTATTTGACGCAAATTGCGAGGAGTATCAAGTTAAGTGGAGATATATCAATTGCATTCATATAACCAGTAAAAAAGGGATTATGAGAAATCAGCAATTTCATATGAAATATTCAATTCATTGTTATTATTATAATATAAGCATTATCAAATCACGCCACAGAATATCCATAAGAGGAATCAATTGGAAAATATTTACTGCCTTAGCTTTTGGCGAATAAATTTGTCAGTTACTCACAGTGTCAGGTTGTATAATAATCTAATATTTTTTCACAGGAAGGAAACAACTAAAATATTATCTTCTCAAAACATGTTTGTTGTTTTCTTCTTGGGCGTAACTTTCTTTTTAATACTTGAAATTATGTAACTAAACTTTTCATAGAGTTAGTATAAAAATGTAGCACCCAAAAATAAAATTATTTTCAAAATTATATTTTAAGGCTGCTGTGTACTAACCCTATTGGATTAGCTCATCGTAATGTTAACCTACGGAAAAAATTTGTCCAAGGATTGCCGACTTGGATTTAAAAAATTTTTTCAAAAAATTGTACTCCGTAATAGAGAAAGAAATTTTACACCATGGGGAATTTTTCGTTTTTTTTAATGCAAATAATATTTTTAAATTTAAATTATTCGGGGGGGAAATCTGGAATAGTGTGTTTTAAACGGTCAGAAGTTCCTTTGATGGGCAAAATTTATAAAAATGAATCCTGTTACAAGGTGCAGAAAAGTTCAGGTTATCTGAAAATACCATTTTTATTGGATCATCACCATTTTTCAAGCTGTAAATAGTAGACACATTTTCTCTATAGGATAACATTGAGGTGAGCGAATCCAATAGGGTTAGTACATGGCAGCTTTAAGGAGTAACAAATAGTCAACAGTCAGAGACAGGCCTACGGAGCTGCATGCATGAGTATCATAAATTCAAGCTTTTCAGTCAATCAACCCCATCATCACTAAATGGATAAAGAAAACAAAAAAACCATCAACGTTGCTGATAGAACGTCGTGTTCTGTATATGTTAGCATTTTAGCTAAATGATGCAAGACATTGAAAATATCTATATAAATTAAATAGAAATTTTATCATTCTGCAAATAAATACACCTTTCGCCCTTTGTTATGGGTTTTTCAGCACGGCATAGCCGATAAGAACTGTAGGGAGAAAAGAATTTCAAATGCGAAGTTTTTTCAAATTTATAAGTATTTGCTGAAATGCTAAAATGAGACAGTAACCCGTTAAGCTAGTCTTCTCAGTGAAAATTTACAGAAATTCTGCATTTGGAATTATTTTTCCTCCCTGTGTATTTATCAACTATGCCTCGTTGTGGTACCCCATTACGAAGGTGAATCCTAGCTCCAAGGCTGCTGGGTACGTTGGAGGTGTATATATTTTCATCAGTGGCCCCTCCCTAGAGGGTGTGTTCCTTTTTTTTTTTTTTCATCTTCTGTCATTCTGTTTGTGTATATGTGTAATTCCTCTAGTCATTTCTAGATTCTTTAACCAATCTGAACAAAATTTTGTACAGTTAGGGCCTGTTCACATAGGAGTCCGTTGCGTTGCGTTAAGGAAAAGATGACGTTGAGACGAAAATAAACCAATCATATGCCTCCAAACGATTAGCAATGAAATTTTTAACGCCGATGATTGGTTTATTTTCGTCTCAACGTCATCTTTTCCTAACGCAGCGCAACGGACTCCTATGTGAACAGGCCTTTACTCTTTACGTGCTGCGGAAAATGTAAGCCATTTTAAAGCACAGTCACACACCCCCCCCCCTCCCTTATGGCATGTTCACATAGAATCCGTCAGCGTCTTCGTTAAAGATTCCGTTGGCGCTGATTGGTTAAATGCGCAAATGATTGGTATATGAACCTTGACATTTTGCGTTTCCCTTTAATCATCACTTTTGTATCTGTGCCATTTGGCACAGTGTTTGAAATTTAAGTATGCTGCCTAATCCAGAACGCGTCGCTGTTTAGTTTCAATATATCAACAAATACTGCTGTTCTAGATATAAAAATTCAGGGAATGAGTATAACCACATATGAATTTAAACTAACTGAATGAAATAAAGTGTTCATTCGTGAATTAACTGAATATGCGAAGTTTATATGTGAAGTTAGATGGTTTCACTTAGTTAATGCACGGAACAACACAGCCGCTATCGTGTAATAGGAATACACCAGTGGATAAATCCGCTACTACATATGAGTGGTGTAGGATCAAAGCTAGCAATCTCCATCATACCTTTTCTCATTTCGGTAAAGGACAAAGAACTATATCTTGAGCATTTTTGAAGATATAAATTTGAAATAACCTTTAGAAAAATTCCCACATTATGTTTTACTAGTCGGCCATTTTCCAAACATATTCGTTTTTAACTGATTGACATATGAGTGGTGTAGGATAAAAACTAGCAATCTCCATCAGACCTTTTCTGATTTCTGTAAAAGACAAAGAACTATATCTTAAGCATTTTAAAGATATAAATTTGAAATAATCTTTAGAAAAATTCCCACATTATGTTTTACTAGTCAGCCATTTTCCAAACATTTTCGTTTTTAATTGATTGGAATACTATAAGAAAATATTCTTAACTCAATTTTTCGAAAAAATTGAGATTGCTAGTTTTGTTCCTACACAAAACATATAACTTTTAAAATACTTTATTTCATCTTGTTAGTTTTGGGGGTTTCTTTTTTCATTCATAGCGTTGTCCGGATCAGGCTCAACGACACGTACGCAAACCTGACAGCTCGCTCTCAAAACGCCTGTTCACATTGCATCCGGATCGTTGCGTTATGTTACTACGTTGGCCCCGAGACTGTAGACATGACCTGTGATTAGTTTGCCGTATCACATGGTTAATTAAGTCAGCTCTGATTGGTTAATTTTTTAATGCTGACGTAATGCTCCGGATTTAGTGTAAACAGTCCGTAACTCACCACTCATAAACTGATAATGACTCCGACATCCTTAAAGGAAGCGTCCGTTATTTCTACCAACCCACATAGCAATTTATCTCTGAAAGGAATGAGTTCAAATAGCACCAAGATCCTGTGTACCAGTAAAGAAATTTCAGGTAGAATAATTTGTGTAAATCCTCACATCATCATCATATTTGACACAAGAGCCCACCGTGGGCCAGGGCCTTCTGTTGAAGATTTCTCCAGGACAGTCTGTTTCTAGACCTGGTCTGCCAGTTCCTCACTCTAATCAGTCTAAAATCTGATTCAACAGAGTCGAGCCATCTTAGTTTTGGCCTTCCTCTTTTCCGATTAGTAAAGAGCCCTGCAACAAAAATCTTCTTTACTGGATTTTTTTCATCCATTCAAGCAATATGAGAGGCCCAGTTTATTCTTTTAATTTTTAATTTTTAATAGTATCGGGCTCTTAAAAAAATCCTCACAAATCTAAGAAATTCTCTGAAATCAATTATGCTTGAAGATAAAAATAGAGTAAATGGAATTAAGAAGTAAAGAATGCTTAAATATTAAAATTTTATGGTGGAATTAGGCTCTTTGGAAAGAAAAAGTACTCAATAGCTAAATAGGGAGACCCATAAATATATTATCAGTAAATTATTATATCTGAAACAATAAGGATTTGTATCTTTATTTATGCTATAGATAAACTGTAAAATAATTTGTCATAAATTTAGTTTTGAAAAAGGTTCACAAAATAATTTTTAAGATGCTTTTTGAGAAAAAACTAAATTCATGTTAAATTAATATAAATATTTATAAAACTCCATAGTATTGAAAAATACGGACAGTTATTCCCTATTCAATTAAAATAATGATCGAAAAACAGATAGTAATTTTTTTTACAAATTTTAAACTTTTATATAATAGTATGATTTAACTCACAATAATCCATAATTTACTTTTGCTTTGATTTTCATTCATATCTCTAAACTTTAAATAAAAGTATTTAAGCTACAATCAACAACCATCTCCCTCAGAAATTGCATTCCATTTATTCTTGAAAGCACCAACAGGTACTTCAAAGTTTTTTTTATTATTTTAATAAATATTTCCACTTCTAACCTTGAAGGAAAATCATAAGCGAAATGCATATTTTTACTACTCAGAACCTCTAATCCCGCTATTCATTTATAATACCAAAGGTTATAATATTCATTTTCACGTTATTGTCTTACTTTATGTGGAGACGGTGAAAACGCTGTTCCCTTTATTCGTATTTATATTCAGTTTCATTTCCTTTCCCAACTCCTCGAGACGAATTTACTTGCGTCACATTTTCTAATACTGCAGTTTTCTCCAACTGTAATTTTATATTTTCCTTCAAGCTTCCCCTAACGACTTTTTTTTTCCTTTAATTTTTTTTCTCATCCGCTTGTCGCTTTTTCCCTTCAACACCTACCACACCTCTATGTTTACTGTTGCATGGCTCGAGTAAGAATTTCTCTTTAGTCGACTGATAAGAATTAGAAAAAAAGAAAGAAAAAATGAAATGTAAATTGCAGTGCTATCTTAAACTATTAACCTTAAATTATTATTTCTTTCCTCGATTTTATATTCCTTTAATCGTCTTTTTCTAGGAGTTCTTCAGATATCTAAATACTCTCGCGAGCACTTAGAAATACTCGCAGTTTTTTATTCAAAAATAGACTGGAGCGCAAAACTGACGCTTAGGAATGCCATCTGCCGTAAACTTTATGATTTACTGAGATACTTAAAAGAGTGGCTTTCAAGTAAAAATTGAACATACTCGGCTAAAAATGATAGCAATGCAGAAGTATTCAGAACTGAATAAAAAAATTTCATTTGAACGAATTATCTAGTTTAGTGTCTACTACTCGTACATTTTCCTGCAAATGGAAAATTCTTTTAAGCCTTTATAACCAGTTAGTGCGTCATATTCTTTGATGTACCGTAATTTCTGAAAGTCTGCTACGAGGGCCTGTTATCTGTAAATTTTCTTGCTGTATTGATTTTAATCGTGGATTCGAAAATAATACTCTATTCTGATATTGGGACAAGTTTAATTCAGTGCGATGATATAGTTTAACATCTTGAAATTATAAGATATTAAACAAGAAAAATCGAAACAAGGGAGGTCTAAAAACCATAAAGTTAGTACGTTATTTATGTACCGTAATTTCGGAAATTCTGCTTTGACTGCCTCTAATTTTTAAATTTCTTGTTATATTGATTTTAATCGCGGATTCTAAGCTGATACTCTGTGCTGATTTTAGGACATGTTGAATTAATTATGTGCAATGATATAGTTTAACCTCTTTTAATCACGAGATATTAAACAAGGGGAATCTAAACAATAGACGTCTAAAAACCATAAATTTTATTGTGTCAGATTCTAAAATAATGCATTCAAGTTAAACAGGAAATTACTTTCATATCGATTAGAAAACAGGGATTTTTTTTTTTAAAGTAAAGTGGTGAACTTTAGTAAACATATCATAACTGTCACAAGTGTGATTAGAGCTTCTTTCTTTCAAGTTTTAACTTTTAGACCATTTGGTATATATCCAACTGCCATATTGCTGCTATATACTTATTCCTCTAATTACCTTTGGCACAGCCTAGAAAGCTCTCAAGACAACTAAGAACATCTTCTCAACACAACCTATTAATTCTCTAGACAATTTGAACTGCATCAATTTTCTAACACCCAACTTTACAGCATGAGTAAATTGATTTACAGAAGAACATCAATATTATTTTGTTTAACACCATAAATATTTTCGATAAATTAGCAATACTAATTCAAAATATTCTATTGTGTTAAACATACACATTATTCAAATTCCACTGTAGGATTACAGTTTCAAGTTTAAAATTTATGGAATACTGACTGGTCTGTATCGCCACAGATGATACGTTTATTGTGTCGTATAAATTATTAGAGTAATCTTACTTGGATAGATAATAAGGCTTAGTATGAAACCATTAAAACCTTAAAACTTAAACCATTAAAACTTTTAATAATTTTACACACGCACTATTGAACATACGACAGGCTCCAACAGATTTCCCTCGGCTATAGATATTTATATTTTAGCTCTTTCATCCCCGTACATCAGCCACGTACCAAAAGTCTCAGGATCCGCTCCTAAAGCAGTTACGCAATTTTATACAACCTCGATTGTACAAAATAATTCAATGGCAATTCTTTTAGACAAAGTAATAAAAATTCAATTGAACACTACTAAATGCTACATATCGCACCCCGGCAAGAAAAGTGACACAAGTCAAAAAATGGCAATTGTGAGGTTATGCCATTGAAAAATATGTATGAAGTGCCCCATCGTGCACGAAAAGTGACACATCTCTATCTCGCAATTTGTCCACCTGAGGGCAGTTGAATCAGTTTTATTGTCATGATGTTTCAAGCTGTATAGTATTCTTTAAGTTGATTTTTCTCAAATGCCTGCATTTTTGAGTTGTGTCACTTTTCTTGCCGGGTTGCGATATATCTCAAACATCACTTTTGACAAGCCTTCTAAGCGTTAGGCAACAACAATAATATTCTTTATTCGATATATTTATTCTGGGACACTGAAGAATTACATTAGTTTTCTTACACTGATAAGCAACCAAAATACAGGGTCATCGAAAAAGGTTGGACACATTTCGAAAGCTCATAATTATAAAATAAGTTGAGCAAACGCAATAATATTCTTCTCAAACAACTTGGCTAGTGTCCAAGATTTCTAAATGTAACTGGTACGCAACAGTGACGTTGAAAGTTGCGCAGAAGCAATGCGAGGTGGAAGAGGTCTTCGTTCGGCTTTCCGTCAGTGCAATGGCGACCGTTCAGGAGAAAGCTCAAGCGGTGGTTGTTTGCGATAAACACGACGTTAATTTGAACTGTTTTAACAGATTTGTACTCCGCTAACCACAACACACATTCAGCTTTCTCCTGAACGGACGGAAAGCCGAACGAAGACCTCTTCCACCTCGCATCGCTTCTGCGCAACTTTCGACGTCACTTGTTGCATACCAGTTACATTTAGAAATATTGGACACTTGCCAAATTGTTTGAAAAGAATATTATTGCGTTTGCTTAATTTCTTTTAGAATTATGAGCTTTCGAAATGTATCCAACCTTTTTCGATGACCCTGTAGTTTATAGCTTTAAACATGGATTGTTGAAATACTCCTCACATGACTCGAGTTTCTCTAAAGTTTTGAATTTTAGTCCAATCAATAAAAATCCAAAAGTTCTAACACTGCTAAAGGCTTATTTCTCCCATATTATTTTACAGAGACTATTGAGTACAAGACAACAAAAATGATATTCTTAACTCATTCCGTTAATTCTGTATCCAGAGCTGTATTAATTTTTATCTATTCAAAAACAATTTTATACAAAATATTTGCAGTGTTTGACACACTTTGCTCAAATACCCACCATGAGATTAAATTTTCTTTCAAACTTCAACTTTTAATCCGATTTATAAAAATCCCAAATAACTAACACTGCTAGGTGCTTATTTTTCTAAAAACGTTTTGTACAGTCTGTAAAATGGCAAGCAACGAAAATAATACTCTGAACTGAACGTGCAAAGCCTTTACGCACAAAATAAATACAATAATTTTCTTACATTAAAAAATCTTTAATCAAAATAATGATGGATTAAATACCTTTTAATCAATTTCCTATCGCATGATTAAAGTTCGTATCAAAATTTTAGTCCAATTAAGTAAAAATCCATCTGCACTAACACTGCTAAATTTTTATTGTCGCGTAACATTTTAGCCAACCTGATACACGCTGAACAACAAAAATTATACTCTGAACTCAAGTTTTCGTAAGAATAACAAGTTTACCCGAAAAGTTACGTGATTCAAACAGTTCGTCAGTTCCCTTCCTCCAGGTTAGTTACTTTTTTCTAGCAATATTTGAGCGAAGCAGCTGTGTTGAAACAGCCTCCTTAATGACCTGTATCCAGAAGAAATATTTTCTCATTAAGGGTAGGTTTTATTAATGATTTAGAGCTATTTTTACAACACTGCGTTATATAAATACTAAGAAACTGATTAAAACTAAAATATTCATGGTAACTGCAAAATACGAATGAATAATTAACACCAAGCAAACTACATCAACCCAGAAAATGGAATGTTATTTCTAACATCAGTCGAGAAAATATCAGAGCTACTTCGAAGTATAAATAATAACTAGAATTATTATATTTCTTGAGTTGTACTTTCTAGGGACTAATTTCATTACATGTCGTCTGGATTGAAACAGAATCAACCCATGTGACTCAATCACAGAAAATTACACAATCTTGAAATGCGGAAAAAGCTGTTTATAAATAGCTAATATTCTTATTGTTACTAATAAGAAATAAAACTAAAGTACCAAAGATTTGCGAGAATATTAATATAAATAACGGATGTTTTTTTATTAATTCCGAAATAGCAAGCACAAAGAGAGCAATCAAAGGGAGTGAAAATTAAAATCTAATAAAACAAAATTCAACAATGTGGGAAGTACAAAATATGCATGCATTGAATAAAATATGGTATTAGAACTTTTGATATAAATTATAATTTAATTATATCATTTCATGCAATGATGCATATATGATCATTCTGTTTTGAAATCTAGTTGAGTAAGAGGTGTCGAGTTCTGCAATTTATATGGCTGTCTGAAGTCGTTGGCAGTAGACACAAGCATGAGGTATCTTTTTAGACTTAGAGTTGCAAAAAAATTAATAAAATGCTCAAAAAATAACCCCAGTAATTTAACAAACCACAATGCATTAAAGCATTTTTACATTCCTCAGAAGTTGTCACGCTATAGGTTAAAATTTGGTCTTTGATTTGCGAAACTAGAAAGACTGAACTGAAATTGTTATCAAGATTTATATCATAATTTCTTTGCTAAAGAAAGTATTATTTGACCTAAAATCAGATGGTGGCGGGTGGGTTATTATTGGTTATATAACTTACAATTTCATTGTTTCTGATCGAATGGCATCCGCAATGGCAAATTTTATAGAGACTTCCTACCTCGGAAAGTGTTCAATGAAAAGCGTTCTCACTTCATAAAATATCTTTTTTGTTCTTTTTTTGAGATTTTCATTAATTAAACAACATTCTTATCTTTAAATATTTCATCTTGAAGAAGAGAGAGGAAAGCTTCAGCATTCTACGCAGCAGAATAATATTGCACAAATTAGTCATTACATCATTTAAGTATTATCCATATGAACTAAAATTGAATCAAAAATTAACTTCGCATACTTCACTTGGTCTACAGGTATTTCAATGCACACTACCTATTACCAAAAAACTTTAAATATAATCCTTCCTCTAAACAGAGAGCAATTTGGCAGAATGCGAAAAACAGTTGTGTAGGCTCATAAGGGAAGTTGGTAAACTTGAGGATAAATTGATTCTGGAGCACCTGAGATTTTTTATCGGACAGTTTTTGAAAACAAGTCCCCATTTCCACCTAAAAGGAAATGCTTACTCTAATCTTAAAATAACGATGGAGCATAGCTCCTTCTAACCCATACAGAAGCGTTGTCTTTATACCTGTTCCAATGTTTTTCCTAACTGATTTAGTTAAGCATGGGCTGAGCATTGGCACTGAACGCCTTTCATTTACACAAGTATATTTCTACAAAAAATTTCAAAAGTAAGTATATTATTACAGAGGAGAATGAGGGCTTGTTCTAAAATATTTTCAGATGATTTCCTGGCTTTTAAAATAATACAAGAATATTTCCTTAAGAAAATCATTATCTCTTCCGTTTGGCAGATTACCTTTCTGAAATTTTGCTATCTACTAATAAAAATCAAATACTTCCTACCAATATGCAAACCTACCCTGACCGATCCAACAACTAAGTCTTATGACAACCCAAATGTGAGTACATACAACTTTACGAGCTTAAGGCCTTATCAAATTTTACGCTATAGGATTGCACGCACAATTTATCGCCTCAGTTCTTCCCATTCAAATCTCAGAAATAAGATATTACATCACGAGTGTTCATACAATGGAAATAATCTACTCAATAACTTTGGTATTACATTTTTGCATGAAAGACTTAGTTCTCCAATATCAATATATCGGAAGAACTAATATTAAAAGAAAAGACATATGTGATCAAAACAGAATTTATATCCTTTACTAATTTCCAGAAACACTTCATAGCCACTCAAAGCTTACAAACTACATGAAAATATAACATAAAAAAATTGTACTGAAACAAAAATATATATGAATAAAAATTGTTACAGATACTCCATTGTGCTTTCATGAACACAATTCCGCCAAAAAGATGAAGATGTATTTTTCAAAACTAACTTTTTATTTAATTTCTGTTCCTGTGAATATATATATATATATATATATATATATATATATATAATGAAGATACACAACATTAATCAATCATCCTTTTCTCTCCTTTCATCATAACTTCATCAATTCAAAATTATTTTCCAGTCTATAGAAAATACCTTAATGAAATACTAGTGGAGAAAATCCCCCCTCTCTTTCCCTTTCAACTATCTTCCTTAACTATTCCGTAAAGCATATTGAAAATCATGAAGTTTTGAAACTTCCCTCAATAGAAAATACTGAAAAGTTTGAAACTCGAGTTCTCCTCTTTCATAAAATTTTACAGCATTTTTACTTTAATAAAATAAAACATTCAATAAAAATATTTTCGTCAAGTACTGAATGGATGAAGCTTGACATAAGAAACCACCCGCATAAAATAAAAATCTAAATTATTACTAAGATCGCCAATTTAACTAGCTAGGTTGGTTGGCTATTTGATCGTTACAATATGCATTTTGCTACTCAACCGTGGCTTATAAATTTATTTCTTCTACTCAGCCATTCGCGTACGATGTCTTTACAAAATTTTTATGAAATTTATGCGTCAACTCAGGAGGCTATGGGAATTTACTCCAGTTGCTCTTACATAGTACTGTTGTAATTAAACATAGCTGATTGTAAACCCACTAAAACATTTTATTCCCTCTCCATTCCTTTTATGCATATAATGACGCTAAAACAAGTTAACCCTCGAACGGCCGAACATTGAGGAGTCCAGACGGCCAGCTGTAATTCTCCTAGATTGCTTCCCCCTCCCCTAGTGACTGGTGGATGGTCATTCTACCAACAGTTCAACATCACCGCAGAGTCGTTCTCTTATCTGTTTGATCTTCTTTTACTGTCTAGAACCGATCCCAGCGTACTTTTAGACCTGGTGCCGATAGTGGGAACTCTTCGAACCCCACTGTGACAAATTTCAGTACAATAGTCAGGATGTTCTGTGGCGGAAGAGAAACAGGCTTCTCGTTCTCGGCCGGAACGGTCTTTTGGGGTAAGCTGCAAAGTGGGCCTTCGGATGTCAAAGGTTTAAACAACAAATCACGCGTACTCTAATACGAACTCCTATTTAACAGCTCACGTCCCCATACATTCGTCAATCATGAGCTGACTTCTCTCGCCACGCTCTCCAAAGTAGCCTCGTACTTTTGGTGAAACCTAAACTCTCAAAATCTGAGCTCTGGTTGAAAAGACTTACCGTTAATAATATAAGACAATCCTCCCAACTGACGCTTTAGAGCCCATTCGGAAAGTCCACAAATACCCGTACCAACCGAAGTACTTCAACTCGAAGCAAGCTACCAACATTTTCATTTGGCATCGTCCCTCCTCTAGGTAAACGATATGAATGAAACATAGTTTTGACATTTACTGCTCAAATAAAAATTTTCAAGGTTATTCTACTAAAAAGAATTGCTATGTATTTATTGTTGTTGTTGTTTCTTACGCCCCCCTGGCTGGAAGTCCCAGACTAGGTTCATATAGGCTACGGGCTGAAGTGTGCGGCTCTAGTTTTAAATAGCACCACAAGCGTCGGAGTCCATCTTAGTTGCCACCTCAATTGACCGAGCACCCCATGGCGCGATATCTGGGGGATCGTACCCTCGACCACCCTCTCTGACCTTCATAGAAGGACTTCCGGTCTACGGATTTAACGTGCCCATATCCGGCCTAGACACGGAGGTATTTAACAGCGCGCGCCGGGATTCGATCCGAGCACCCTCAGCACAGAAATACAGCAAGTTACCGCAAGGCCACGTTGAGCCCTGCTATATATTTAACCCCTTCCTATTACTAACAGCGACAAGTTTGAACTTAGCTACTTATTGCTTAACCCTCTTAGTGATTGAAAAGTATTCTTCCGTCACATACTCTCAACTTGGATAGTATGTGTGACTGAGTATTCCATCCTCAATTTTGTGTTCAAAACTGTCTTAAATGATAACATTTTGGTACTTTTCAATACCAAACTAAAGAACGGAGTGATTCGTCAGAAACTCTTTTCCATTTAAAAGTCAAACTCTTAGATGGTTAAAAGACAGACAATATTATATACAATATATCACAGAAGACGTTTAATGGTCTCCGTAAGTCATTGTTTATATCCCCTCGCTTGTATTTAGTAATCATATTATTCTGATATTACTTATATGAAATTAGTAAAAATAATTTATGCTCTACAAGAGTGCAAATACCGCCTTTTACACACGTTTATTATGACATTATTACTGTATTTGAATTTTTCTTACACGTATTGAAATGTATGAAGAAATTTGTTTTAATCTAACTGCTCAACTTCATGCTCAACCTCATTCTGAAAATACCAAATTCCCTTATCACAGGGGTGAAAATCCTGTATTCTGAGGCTAATAATTTAGAGTTCTTCTGGAGTTTGTAGGAAAATTCTTAAAAGAATTTAGTTTAGCTGTTTTCTAGATTTTCTTTAAAAAAACACAACAGAAACTTTAAAAATAATGTAAATGATTGTTTTGCCAATCATTTAGACCTCTCGTCAGTTCTTAACTTCAAATGAATATTAAGTAAACCTTTTATGCCACATTCTTTTTATAACAATTTATTTTTTTAAAGAATTTTACCTAAAGAGGTAATTTGTATTAAATTGCAATCAATTTCAGAACCTGCTTGCTCTGTGTTAATGGTTCAAGCTCTAAAACAAACACAGGCTGCTTCGGCATTGCTAATAGAAACTCTCGGATATACATTAATTAGAACAGGTCAACATGCTACGTTAGACATAATTCTGTGGATATCATCAGTTTGAATATATTATAATATATGTCAGAGCTTCATTTATTCAATTAAAGTTAAGCAAAGCATACTTTGGAATTATGCTTCGAATTATATTTTCTCGTATGGGTAGCCCTCCTCTCTCCTTCTCTCAATTATATCCGTAGAGTGGTAGTCGTATTGGAAATTCAACCAAAATTCAGTATAAAAGGAAATATTTTCTTCTTCACTTTCAACACTCTATCAAAGACTTCGCCATTTCCTACCTCGACATGTATCCGATCAACACCAAGTCAACACGCGTTCCCTCATAAAAGATGTATTACAAATATCAATTTAGGAATATCTTTATGAGTTCTCCTTCCCTTGAATCCCAGTAAGATCGGTTCAACCGAGAAAAGTATCCCCACATTCTCATGCCGGTGAAAGAATTTGACCACAAATGTGCATGTGCATTCCACAGATAGAACTCTTTAAGTTCAGCATGAGGGAAAAACTTTCTTCTTCACTTTCAATACTCTATCAAAGACTTCGCCATTTCCATTTATGGCCTACCTCGACATGTATCCGATCAACAAAATGTCAACACGCGTTCCCTCATAAAGGATGTATTACAAATATCAATTTAGGAATATCTTTATGAGTTCTCCTTCCCTTGAATCCCAGTAAAATCGGTTCAACCGAGAAAAGTATCCCCACATTCTCATGCCGGTGAAAGAATTTGACCACAAATGTGCATGTGCATTCCACAGATAGAACTCTTTATGTTCAGCATGAAGGAAAAACTTTCTTCTTCACTTTCAATACTCTATCAAAGACTTCGCCATTCCCATTTATGGCCTACCTCGACATGTATCCGATCAACACCATGTCAACACGCGTTCCCTCATAAAGGATGTATTACAAATATCAATTTAGGAATATCTTTATGAGTTCTCCTTCCCTTGAATCCCATTAAGATCGGTTCAACCGAGAAAAGTATCCCCACATTCTCATGCCGGTGAAAGAATTTGACCACAAATGTGCATGTGCATTCCACAGATAGAACTCTTTAAGTTCAGAATGAAGGAAAAACTTTCTTCTTCACTTTCAATACTCTATCAAAGACTTCGCCATTTCCATTTATGGCCTACCTCTACATATATCCGATCAACACCATGTCAACACGCGTTCCCTCATAAAGGATGTATTACAATATCAATTTAGGAATAGCTTTACGAGTTCTCCTTCCCTTGAATCCCAGTAAGATCGGTTCAACCGAGAAAAGTATCCGAAGATTCTCATGCCCGAGAAAGAATTTGACCACACATTTACATGTGCATTCCACAGATAGAACGCTTTAAGGCCAGATATATAAATTAGAAAAGGAAATGCATTAATCAAAAAGATTAATGTATAAGTCAGGAGTTGTAAATAAAAATAAAACAGGAAATTTAAGTTTTTGGCATAACTTTTAACTTATTTAAACAATAATAAGGAAGTCACGCATGAATAAAATACTTGTCCATTAAAGGATTTCTAGTCAACAAATTCCTTGAATCAGACTTACTTTAAATCCAGGCTTACAACTGCTAAATAAAGTTTTCATTAGTATGAGGACAATTATATGTTAAATGTTTGTTTTCTTAATAAAGGGAAAAAAGAAAATACATTTTAACAAGTGTTAATCTTGTAGTCGTATAAAAAAGGAAAAGCTTGGTCAATTCATTACAACCGATTTTCTTTGTTTTAATACCCCTGGAAGAATATAAAGGCATGCTTGAGATCTTCTTTCTCTCGAATAGTAAAGATATTTACCAAGCACTAGAATACTGCGTTTAACCCTGATTGTAGTAGGGTAATATATCATTAAACTGTTATGACTCGGTTGCCGATTTTATGCCCTTAACACATAAGTATTAATCAGAGTGTAAACGTTTTCAAGAGTTTAACACGTATATGTAAATTTAAGCAAACTCATTCTATAATAACATCTCCCTGTAATATAATATTGTTATCCGTTATAATATGATGAGTTCCTTTACTGTAAGTTACCGCCACGAAAATAATCAAATTAATAATACAATTATGTATACGAGTAAAAGCATTTTATAACAGTGTCAGTCTACAATAGTGAGACATGTTTCAGTAATAAGAATTTTAGATAAGCTATATTTTATTTCCTATATTAAAGCTCTATTTTATCTAACTTCGTGACACGGAGAAATGATCATTCCCTAACTGATTATATTTAAAGATTTTCCAGATTCTACATTTAGTTAAATTACCTTCCGTTAAACATATCAGCAAATTAATCAATCATAACACATTTACATTTATACTGAAAATTTTAATGACAAAAAATAATACTGACAGATGTTTGTTGGAGATTTTTCTAAAAATAAACTTTGCTAATATTGTTTTTGTTTTATTTTCCAAGCAGAAATATTTTTCAGAAATAAAACGTTTTGTCACATATTAAAGAAATAAGATTGAAGATCCCGTAACCTTCAACTTTAAAAATTTTCATTCGGACGATTAAAGAATCCTTTGAACCAAATTGTATTTCCTTTTTTAAGGTTTATATCTTCCAAATGATCAATCAATGTCATCAAATGTCAAACACCTTCTGCTACTTTCTCCCTCAGTAAGACCAAACGGATTGACAGATAACAGGTGTGTGGTGACGTTTAGCAAAAGCCAGAAAGATCAATGCGTGTCATGTGATGCTAGATTATGAATTAATAATTTGTTAAGGCTTTCTGGCATCCGAAAAAAAAATTGGAAATTTTTGACGTAAAAATCTCTCGCTCGGAATATGAATTTACTGGAGCGAGATGTCCTTCAAACAGATTAGCTACTGATTTGAAACTACTGTTGAGGGCCTGTTTAATGACGTCTCATTATTCCGCGTTAAAAAACTTTATTATCAATAACATTCGTTACACAGAAATTAAGTTGCAGAAAATAATTCATTAAAGGGGAAGATATTGAAAACTAATCAGCTATTTACTATTTAAGAAAACATGAATTGTCTAACAAATCCATCAACCATTAGTAAAAATGAATTTATAACCTGCAAAACAAAACTGATATAACAATAACTATTTCACACAAGCTTAAAAAAATATAATCCATTTTATAAATTTCTTAAAAAATAAATACGAAACAAACAGAAAGTATTCACTTTCACTGACAAGGATGGCTAAAAGAATAACTAAACTATGACCAAAGGATGACAAGGATGACTAAACTTTAAACATAAACAAACATACCATAAATTTAAATTTTTTTATGTTTTGCATTCCATGAACACTTCGTAATGCTCAAAATTTGTTATTCTTATGAGATGAATTTCGTTTAAAGTGAATTTTTATGTGTTTATTGGGATCACGATATTTTATAGCCTTTCAGAGACAGTAATATCTGTTGAATTAAATCGAATACTCAGCATTTTATGCTTGGGAAAGGTTTTAATCGCTTCGTCATCTTCACCTTCTTTACTCATTGAATGCTTCTCCACTACTTACTCTTTGCGTCATGCCATGCACGATTAAAGCGGCAACTGAAAAACTTTGTAATGTAACACCAGCATTCGTTAGTCAGTGCCTGAAAGCGAGCGACGAGCCGAGCCTCTAAGTCGAGCAATCGTGCTCTACTAGACTTTCGGGTTTTTTTCACGAATCCATCTGATTGTCACGCCGAGCATTCAAAACGAGCATTCGCAAAGAAATTTGGGTACACTTGCGTGAGAACCATCCAATTGAACGAACTGAAATGAAGCGAGAAGCTGTAAGAACCTCCGAAGTAAACAAACTGAAGTGGAGTGAGCAGCGGTAAGAAGGTGAGGAACCATGAAGCTATAAGAGCTTCATGTGACGAACGAAGTGAGATGAAAGTTGTCGAGTGGAGTTTGAAGCAAGTGTACTGGACGCCGGTCACACTTGTAACGTAATGCTCGTGGCGAGCCTTACATTGCAAACATACTCATGTTAGTCGAATGGAGCACGATTGCTCGACTTGAGAGTCTCGGCTCGTCGTAATCCATCTGATTGTCACGCCGAGCATTCAAAACGAGCATTCGCGAAGAAATTTGGGTACACTTGTGTGAGAACCATCCAATTGAACGAACCGAAATGAAGCGAGTAGCTGTAAGAACCTCCGAAGTAAACGAACTGAAGTGGAGTGAGTAGCGGTAAGAAGGTGACGAACCATGAAGCTATAAGAGCTTCATATGACGAACGAGGTAAGGTAATCGAATAGAGTTCGAAGCAAGTGTACGTGACCCCGGTCACACTTGTACTGTAACGTAATGTTCGTGGCGAGCCTTACATTGCAAATGTACTCATGTTAGTCGAGTGAAGCACGATTGCTGGACTTGAGAGTCTCAGCTCGTCGTAATCTGCATTAGATTACGCCCAACTCCTTTTTTACACGGGAGATACGTTCCTCAGAAATCCGTGTAAAAATAACCCGTGTAAACAAAAATACGTTTCCTATGATAAAATGGGGGATACGTTCCATGTCATATAAAAACCGTGTAAGATGAAATAAAGAACTATATTTAGTTCGAAAAACCGTGTTAAAAAAAGCAATGAAACTACTGTAAAGGTTCTTATATACATACGTAAGTACATAATACGTATTTATATTGAGCAATTAAGTTCAAAATACGTAACATACATACGTACTGCCATCTGTCTATAAAACTTTAAACTAAAAAATATTTCAGGTAGTCTCTTCTAACGAAACTACCGCGGGTTATTAACGTAGGATAACTTATCGTTGCTTACCTTTTTTTTTTAATGCATTTTGGTACTTTTCTGTTTAACTGTTTACTGCTACTGGGTTTGGCGCGCTTCCAAAATCATCACTCGCAACGGACTTTGAAATTTTCTTTCCGGAGGACCGTTATTAAGGAATGTAATCTTACGTTGAAATATATTAACTCTATATTTGTCGTATTGTTTAAGTAGCAGTGCTGCTAGTTTTGTAAGTGGGGTAATAGATTTATGATATGTACATATAGTATATGTACTTACAATACAATGATTTTGAAATAGTGTTAGACTAAATAAAGTGTGCAAAAAAAGACTTTTTTTTCTTCTTAGACCGTGTAACTTCAAATTCGGGTAAAAAAAGAACGTTTAGGAAAAGAGTTGGGTGTACATTACAGCGTTTTGTTATAAGTCATTCACCGAAATAATCAGCCATCACATCGTCCTCAACAACATTTGCAAAATCAGAAAGCTGTGTCAACATCTACCTTATTTTTCGGGTGCAGCCATTTCTCTTGTAATTCTGTTTATCTCATACATTTGTGGGCTAAATAATTGTAAAATATTGTCAGAAAAAATTTGAAGTTTTTAGTAGCCAAAACCTCCGTTTTATAGAAATTCTTTTTCATAATAGGGGAATTTATCTGCATGTAAGTGTCGTTCAAAGTCAAGGTTCTGCAGTAATTCCGTTAAGTAGAAGACTACGTCAAATAGAAGTTCGTTATCTGAAGATTCTTCTACATATCCATCAAATTTTAAATTATGATGAAATAGCGAGATTTTTGTCACTATTTCTGTAAGAAAATCAATAATGTATTAAAGTTTATTAAAACATCCCATCAATTTTGGAATAGTTGAGTTTTATTTCCTTTTAAATACTTTTTCTATTATTTATTTATTAGAAAAGAGGGTCTAGGTGTTAATAATTTGTCATACAGACTGATGTAAAAACCTTAAGCTTAATATATTTCTTTTGATGCTATTATTATAATATTTTTATGGGAAATATTTCATCTTAAATAGCTGCATAAATTAATTTAGATATTTGCATTTAAATTCTGTAATTCGGTTATTGTTTTACCATTTTCAACCACAAGTAATTTATAAAGTTGAACATTGTCATGAGAATATCTTGATTGAAAGCGTAAAAAAAAAATGCTGAATAATTCGGAAAATGTTTTTCGGAAAATTGAAAGATTGTTGAACTTATATAAGAATGTTTTTACCTGTTCAAGGAACACGGTACAAGTACAATAGGTTTATATACATATATATAAAATTGTATATATATATATATATATATATATATGTGTGTGTGTGTGTGTGAGTGTATATATATGTATATATATGTATGTATATATATATATATATGCATATATATATATATGTGTGTGTGTGTGAGTGTATATATATGTATATATATGTATGTATATATATATATATATATGCATATATATATATGTGTGTGTGTGTGAGTGTATATATATGTATATATATGTATGTATATATATATATATATGCATATATATATATATATATATATATATGTGTGTGTGTGTATACGTATATGTCATCATATATGTTTAATATTTGCATCTTTTGTCTTCTGAATGTGCTCCGGAAAATACTTATTTGCAATTAAGCTACAGGTGAAGTACATTATTTTTTATTTATTCTCTGAAAATAATGGGAATATTATTAGGAAATTACGTTTCAAGACTTTAAAAGATTAAATGTCACCACTTTTAAAAAAAATTAAGGTTCATTTTCATAAACATTACTCACGGATTAATGCCATTATTGGAAAACACTTTACACAGTTTAATTAGTTAAGTGTTATTTGCATTTCGAAACTGTTTTCTTCACACCATGAAAACAATTCGGCTAACTTCGATAATTTTAAAGAGACCATCCATTTTGTTGAGACGTTTATAAAAATGTAACACCTCTATCAGTTTCCAATCGAGTTTAGCATTGATTGTTATGCTCATTATGATGTTTTCATCATCTCTCTCACTGCAAAGTATCAATATTGATTTTGTATTACCATTCTCACTTAATAATCCTGAAAATTCCCCCCTAAGTTGCGCACGTCCCATCGACTTCTCGAAAAGCCAATCGTATTTTTCCCGGCAGATCGCCTAATCCTAATTACCATGCGAAAACTTCCCCTAACTTGAAACATTAAACCCTTGCCATAAACCATACACAATCCACCCCTCCCCTCACCAGACAGCGCCATCTATATTCAGCCACTTTGATAAATCGAAGGTCCAGAAAACTCGAACCATCGTGCATTTAAACCTACTCGTAAACCTTTACAATGGCTAATATTAATGTAGAAGCCTTTCAGAGCTTAAGTTCCGGCTATCTCAGCCATTATATTATGTTATTTAGGGCGACTTCATGCATCACCTGACGTTAAAGCTTTTCCGTCGTTAACGACCCAAAGGAGTTCCCATTTTCAAGCTACTGAATCGAGACCCCACGAAGGTGTCTTCATCCACTTACTATTCCAATAGAAGGAAAATATGTCTCTTATTCATACAGAAGATTTAACTTTACTCATTTTCGTTGTGTCATGATTAAGCACCGGAACTTCACAGTGGGATAAAAATAACTGGCAAAATATACCTCTTAACGAGTTCAAGGGAAAATACTGGTAGAATAACAAATGGTTTCTAATACATTAAGCGTATATATTTTTTTCCAGTATTTACGCATTTAGTTTCGTTTGTCATCGGAACATGAGCTGACTGTTAATCTTTTGTACATAACTAAGTTTTTCTATTTAAGCATTTTTTCGCGAGTATAACAGTTAGAAATAATTGTTTAAAAGTATGCTGATTATAAATTTTGTCAATTGGTATTACTTAATAACAAAAACAGATTAAAATGCAACACTGAATTCCTATCAACAGAACCTTTTAAAATATATGTCAGAAAAGTAAAACTATGTGAAAGTTCTACAGGCCAAAATTTTAATTTTTCATCATAATCCTAGAAAATGAATCAAACCCGTTTTTATCGCTACCGTATTTGTTTAAAATACGCAGTGATTCGCTGCATTCGGTTTGAATATAAAAGGATATTCAACAGCCAAAAGATTGGTACCTAAGACAGTTTGCAACTATTACTACTTTAATTTTTTGAGACATGTGAATACAGAAAAAGAAATGGGGAAATTTTTTACTACAGACTTTTAACGGTGTCTGTGTTAACTAAAATTTTCATTTTGATAAGGACCTTTTTCTTTCCAGTCGTTCTTCGTCACTTCACCCATCAGAAAGTATTTCAAGGAAGCCACGTTCTTCCTGTCCAGCTATACATGAGTTAGTTTAAGATTTTTAAGGTCCAAAGTTTCATTTTACATCATAATCCTAGCAAATGAGTCAGACCCGCTTTTATCGCTACCGTATTTGTTTAAAATACGCAACGATTCGCTGCATTCGGTTTGAATATAAAAGGATATTCAACAGCCAAAAGATTAGTACCTAAGACAGTTTACAACTATAACTTCTTTAATTTGTAAGACATACGAATACAGAAAAGAAAAATGGGAATTTTTTTTTTACTATAGACTTTTAACGATGTCTGTGTAAACTAACATTTTCATTTTAATGAGGACCTTTCTCTTTTCAGTCGTCCTATCGTCACTTCACCCATCAGAATATATTTCAAGAAAGCCAGGTTTTTCCTGTCCAGCTATGCATAAGGATTAATTTAAGATTTTTAAAGTCCAAATTTTCATTTTACATCATAATCCTAGAAAATGAGTCAGACCCACCTTAATGGCTACAGCTGTGCACAAGGATTAAGTTAAGATTTTTGAGGTCCCAAATTTAATTTTACATCACAATCCTAGAAAATGAGTCTAACCACCGCATAAGGGTATGCATAAGGATTAAGGTAAGATTTTTATGAATTGCTACAACTGGTATATTATAATGCTGAAAACTTTCTAAGAGAATAATTGTTTAATCTCTATATTCTGTACATTTCCGTACAGCCTTAAATTGTTAATGCCCTCTTCTGGAAATGAGTGAAATGAACCCCTTAGAAATCATTTCGTTCAGTCATCTTGAAATTTTGTTACAATAATACTGTTTTCTTCAAAGCTTAAACTTTTCAAAAATTTGGAATTTAATAATCACATAAAATTCCCCTTGTAAATATGCAGAGGAGTACTGATAAATCCAAGAGCACTAAAATGCTTTATTTATACTACATCATTCGTTTCATAACTTTGCAGTTTTAACCGAAACAATTCTTAAAAAATTGAAATACTTTTTCTTCTTAATTTAAAAGACAAAATTCAAGCGACATTTTTCATTTTAAATTCAAATAAGAAATTAAAAGACTTGTTTCTTTTTGCATCTCTTTAAAATCCACTTTTTAAGGTTTCGTCTAGTCGTGGCTTATGTTTGGGTTCAATATACGTCCAGCGTTTCTCAACAATCATCGAAACTTGAAATTCTACCACTTTTGAGGTAGAATATTTTTTATAGAAGTTCATGTCCAAATATTTTGCAATCAGGATAGGACAGATCCATAATTAAAATGTTTTGTTTTTTTTTTTCTCACAAAAATAATCCATCAATTTCTATTCCTTCAAGGAAACCTATATAAACACTTATAACGGGAAAAATTCTTTAGAAATTGGATTACTTTTCCATCTTGGCTTAAAAGACAAAATGTATACGACACTTTTATTTTTAAATTAAAAGGCGAAACTAAAAGACGTGTTTCTTTTTCTTCTCCTGTTTAAATTTTGCTCAGTAAATTTATTCTGTCTATTCATAGCATATGTTTCAGTCCAATCTACGTTCGGGGTAGCTCACTATCGTAGAGTGAAATTCTACCTTATTTGAGGTAGAGTACATTTTATAAACGTTTATGTCCAAAAAAATTGCAGTTAAGATAAAACAGATCCATAATTGAAACACTTTCTCATAAAATTATTCCATCAATTTCGCCTCCGTCAAGGTAACCTATTTAATATAATAGAAAGTATTTAATATAATAGAAAAAATTTAAAAAATCAAAGGACTTTTTCATCTTAATTTAAAAGACAAATTTCAAACTACATTTTTTAATTAAAAGATGAAATTAAAAGACGCTTTTCTTTTTTTTCTCCTTTTCAAATTTTACTTTTTAAATAAATTTATTTCGTCTGTTCACAGCGTATGTTTGGGTTCAATCTACTTTCAGGGGTCTCATCATCGAAACGTAAAATTCTACTTCATTTTAGACAGAATATTTTTTAAAATAAATTTATGTCCTTATAATTTGCAGTTAAGGTAAGAGGCATCCACAATTAATATTATTTCGTCCATTCCCAGCATATGTTTGGGTTCAAAGTACTTTTGGGATGTCTCATCATCGAAACATAAAATTCTACTTCATTTTAGATAAAATATATTTTAAAGAACTTTATGTCCTTATATTTTGCAATTAAGGTAAGAGACATACATAATTAATATTATTTCGTCTATTCACAGCATATGTTTGGGTTCAATCTACTTTCGGCGTGTCTTATCATCGAAACGTAAAATTTTACATCATTTTAGATAGAATATTTTTTAAAGAAATTTATGTCCTTATATTGTGCAATTAAGGTAAAAGACATCCATAATTAATACATTTTCTAATAAAAAATCCAACAATCTTGCCTCCTTTAAGGATGTCTATACAAACGTTTTTAACTGAAACAATACTTAAAAAATTTTAATTTTTTTAGCTTAATTTAAAGGATAAAATTTAAACGACACTTTTCTTTTTAAATTAAAAGACGTGTTTCTTTTTTCTTCTCCTCTTTAAACGTTACTCTTTAATAATATTTCGTCTATTCATAGCAAATATTGGGTTCAATTTACGTTCGGGATGTTTCTTCATCGAAACATGAAATTCTAACCTCATTTGAGGTAGAGTATACTTTATAGACGTTTATGTCCAAAAATTTTGCAATTAAGATAGCACAGATCCATGATTGAAACATTTTTTTAAAAATAATCCATAATTTCTCCTCCTTAAAGGTAATCTATTTAAACGTTTATTGTTGAATAAATTAAAGTAATTTTTCATCTTAATTTAAAAGACAAAATTCGAATGACATTTTTTTTTAAATTTAAAGGCGAAATTAAAAGACTTTTTCGTTTTCTTTTCCTCTTTAAACATTATTTTTAATGAATTTATTTCGTCTATTCATAGCATATGTTTGAGTTCAATCTACGCTCGGGGTGTCTCATCATCGAAACGAGAAATTCTACCTTATTTTAGGTAGAATATTTTTTAAAGAAATTTATGCTCTTATATATTTTTCAATCAATGTGAGAGAAATCTATAATTAACACTAGAAAGACGGCTGCCGTCATTTTGACGGTTTCGGACATACTATTGTGTGCTATGTCTGTATTGATGTCCTCAGGCTTTTGAAATTTTATGACTTTTTCTAATTTTAAGTGAAATATGCACGCACATTTACAAAATTATATTCTATAGTAAATAGGGGGAGAAAATGTGTTGTATACTTACTAAGACTGAAAGCCATCGATTTGACGGCAATATAGAAAACAGGCAAAAATCTTTAAAATAATACCGGAAAAATTTTAGATATTTTTCGTCTCTTCCCCATTTGCAAATAACAGAAATATTGGCTCTTCGGAAATATTGGTGTTGAAAAATAAGTACTGCACAAACCATGCATATATTTTTACGGATAAACCATACCAGGTTGACAGCTCGGCATACTTGCATAAAAATATGTCTAAATATATACTAATTTATTATATATTTATATGAAATAGTTCAAAATTTAAGGTATTTAACCATTTAAAAAAATTAAATATTTTATATAGATTTTATATCTAACCGTCAAAATGACGGCATTCAGTCTCTTTAGTAAGAAAAAATTCCCGTTTTTCTAGTGTTAAAACGTTTTCTCATAAAAATAATCAAACAATCTTGCCTCCTTCAAGGATACCCATATAAACATTTATAACTGAACCAATTCTTAAAAATTGAAATTTTTTCTATCTTAATTTAAAACATAAAACTTAAACGACACTTTAATTTAAAATACTAAAAAACTTTCTTTAAAATACTAAATTAAAAGAAGAATTTCTTTTCTTCTCCTCTTTAAATGTTACTCTTTAATTATAATTTGCTTATCATTAACATATGTTTGGGTTCAATCTATGCTCGGGGTGTTTCATCATCGAAACGGAAAATTCTACCTCATTTTAGGTAGAATATTTTTAAAAGAAATTTCTCTTATGTTAATTGCAAAATTTATGTTCAATTAATATAAGAGAAATTTCTTTTAAAAATATAATAATATATTTAAAATTTATGTTTAGGTAGAATATTTTTAAAAGAAATCTCTCTTATATTAATTGCAAAATTTATGTTCTTATATTTTGCAATTAATATAAGAGAGATCCATAACTAAAACGTTTTCTCATAAAAATAATCAAACAATCTTGCCTCCTTCAAGGATACCCATATAAACATTTATAACTGAAACAATTCTTAAAAAATGGAATTTTTTTCTATCTAAATTTAAAACATAAAACTTAAACGACACTTTAATTTAGTTAAAATACTAAATTGAAAGAAGTGTTTCTTTTCTTCTCCTCTTTAAATCTTACACTTTAATTATATTAATTATTGTCTATTCATAACATATATTTGGGTTCAATCTGCGCTCGGGGTGTCTCATCATCGAAACCTGAAATTCTGCCTCATTTTAGGTAGAATATTTTTTTTTTAATTTACGTCCTTATATTTTGCAATTAAGATAAGAGAGACCCATAATTAAAATATTTTCTCATAAAAATAATTCAACAATCTTGCCTCCTTCAATGATACCTATATAAACTTTTATCAGAGGAAATAGGTTGTCGTTGACTAAATATCCTGTCTTATCGTCTTCTTTTATTTTTTGACGCCACCTGTTAAAAATAAATGATTTCCTGCAGCAATGTACCTGTCAGAATTTTACGGAAAAATAAAGACTTTCTCTCTGTTTCTAGAATATTCCCTCACTCGGGGCTCATCAATTGCTTCGCACTAATGAAATAATAACAAGTGTTTAATCTGTCAATAGCTGCACAGAAAGTGGTTGGATCTGTTCCTTCTTAATTTGCTCTGTCTTATTAGAAGCGTGCTTATTGAGGTCAGGATATAGGTTTATCTTAAAATCAGATTTGTTTGACACAAACTAAAAGAAAAGTTTAGAAAGAATAGAAGAAGAAACAAACAAATAATCGCGCAACTAGAAAATTCAGTTCGAGAACCCTGTAGAAACTGTACAAGGTTGTTTAACGTTAACGGCAACTATGCATACTTTTTTTTAATTTGCAAATGCCATAAAAATTAATAACATTTATATTATTAATTTTTATGTATAATAATTGTACACTTATGTTTAATAATAATATATTCATGAGGGCACAATTCTGTAATGCCAAAAATATCTTAATTATAAGTTTATTTCTGATCTAATAATTTTAGTGATAGTTAAAAACTGGAATTGAGTTTGATTACTCGCATTCTCTAATCCAGTGGAGCAACCTGAATCCATTTATAAGGGAGGGAGGGGGGATCCCAAATCCATTTTCTTTTCTTTGGTCATGAAATTTTACCTTGGAATTACCGTTCCGTATTCCTTCTTTCCCCAGAAGTTGAGCCACTACATTAAACTAAACTTCGTTTTCTTGCGTACATCTACTCGGCAGTTATCACGTTTGACTCAGACGCACACACATATTTACGTACTGGTAGTCTTTATTGACTCATTAAGTATAGAAAGTTTCCTCTTCCTTTATATGCACTAAAAGCAAAAGGTCAAAATGTCCAATGGTTGGAGTTAAAGTTTCCAAATTTCGTGCTCTTCTTTTTTTGTGTGTGTGTGTGTGTGGATAGAGGGTATTTCTAGAGATATCGGTTAAGAAATGCATTTTTTACCCTGAAGTATGATATTTAGTCAATGGGTATTTTAATTAACAGGGAAATATTGTCAAAGTCTATGCCAATCACATAACTTCTGAATACTAACAATGTTTGTTTAAATGTTTTGTGGACAGAGTGAATTTCTAGAGATATCGGTTGAAGAATATATTTTTTGCCTTTATTTAGTCAACTTTTTTTTTAATTAACAGGGAAAACATTGTCAAATTCTATGCCAATCACATAACTTTTGGATACTAACAATGTTTGTCTAAATATTTTGTGGATGGAGAATATTTCTACAGATATCGGTTAAGAGATGCTTTTTTACCCTCAAGTACGATATTTAGTTAATGGGTATTTTAATTAGCAGGGAAATATTGTCGAATTCTATGCCAATCACATAACTTCTGAATACTAACAATGTTTGTTTAAATATTTTGTGGATAGAGTGAATTTCTAGAGATATCGGTAAGAAATATATTTTTTACCCTTATGTACGATATTTAGTCAACATTTTTTTTAATTAGCAGGGAAAAGATTGTCAAATTCTATGCCAATCTCATTACATCTGGATACTGAGTATGTTTACCTAAATCTTGAGTTTTAGGAAGATCCTATAATATTAATCAGTTCCAAAAACTAGAGTTTACTTTCATTAGAACTAAATTTCGTGTTCTTGCGTGAGTCTTCCCGACAGTTATAGCATATATCACAGATGTAGGAGTATATTTACTCTCAATTTGTATTTATTAACTCACCTGATATAGAAAATTTTCTATTTTCTTGAGCACAATGAGCAAGCAGTCGGAATGTCTAAAGTCTAGAATCATGGGAAGGCGTCGAATTTTCTTTCATCTTCATATATACATGGATGGGAGACAGTGGCGCCGGAAGAGTCAAATATAGAGGGGGGCAAAGTAAAATAGATTAAAACTTTTACACCTTTATTATTAAAAATACATATATACGGTTATAAAAAATAAACTTTTATGTTATTTTATGTTATATTATGCCCTATCACACGTCAATGTGTACGTGTTTCAAATGCATCGGATTCAAGATTCCCTTTCGCGATGAAAAAATATCGTGTAGAGTTGCTTTTGAATCGCAAAAGCAAACGTCTGGAAATGGCGTTTAAACGCGCTTGCGTACCTGAAATTGGCGAGTAATCGCTCCTGCGTATATGAAATGACGTTTATCGCGCTTGCGTTAACGAGTGTGAGGTTGCAATTTAGTATTCAGTTTTGTTAGGCTTTATGATTTTAAATGAAAATTCTAATATTTTACGAGCGCTAGCTAGGTAGAAACAAAAAAATTCAATTTTCTAGGGGGGGCAAGTGCCCTCCCTTGCCCCCCCCCTTCTGGCACCACTGATGGGGGATATTTTAATGGGTATTTGCTATGAGAAAATTTTTCATGATCATGCTCGAAATTTTGTACTTTTAGATGAATTTAAAACCCAAAAACTCAAAGCGTATTTGCATTCTAGTCAGTCGCATAGCCTCTGCACAATAACAATGAGTATTCGGAACAAATATATACTTTGTAAAGTTCTTTCAGGCTTGTACCTCTGCATATTCCCGCAGCAGGCATGGACTTATTTTCACCCATCGTAATGGGCACTTCAAAGAGTTAGTTACAGCCAGTGAATGTACAATAGAAGCAGAAATACTCTAAAAGGAATTACGTGCGATTTTAATGACGACTGAATTGATTCACGAGATGGAACTATAGTTCACATTATTCATAAGATTTTGTTGTTGTTCTTATTCTAGTCAAAGACCTGGAATAGCTTTCACAATTGCATTTAATAACATGTGTAAATTTTCTAAGCTTTAATAGAGATAGAAATTTTACTCAAAATTTTAAAATTAGACTTAAAAAACATTTTGGGGTGGGCATGGATAGATTATATAATTTCGTAGATTCGATTATAAAAGCTTGTATTTATTTTAGTTTGGAATTTCAGCTCTAGGACCCGACTGACATCCTAGGGGGAAATGTACTAAAACAAAGTTGCCTTTTTCTAAAGATCATTTTTAAATTTTAACAGATTTCAAATAGTGTGCAATGACTGAAAATTCATAAACTTTAATTCGCTGTCATATGAAGCTATTCAGTCTCATCGTAAATCAAAAATAGGATAGAACTGTTTCAACTTTAGCAGTATTCAGCCGTCCTGTTTGATCCAAACCACCACTGTATACTTCGAAAGTAATTCAGAGACTTGGCATGTAGCGCCATCTAGTGCATATTTAACGTTCTAATTTTGTAGAAAACTCTGAACACTTTTTTTTCCCTGCTCGCAAGTTTCGGTAAAATTTGACTACTTTTGTTAAAATGAAAGGTGAAAGTATAAATAGAATTGGGAATGGGTGCTCATATTAGTCCATTAATGCCACTTAATAATCATGAACACAATTTCACGAAAGAATAATATTTAATAGGATTGTGATTACCGTGAAATTCGTTAAGTTCTATGAAATTAGTTTATCTCCTGAAATTATGATTTGCATTTATACTGTAATATTGAGAATAAACTATAGTATTTAAAATATTTACAGGTATTCCTCGACTTACGACAGCTAGTATTTCAGCACTTACGGCTGAAATTTTTAAATAAACATAAAATAAAAAAATGTCTCAAAAATACTGTTCCTCGAATGTACAGTACATACTTATATGTATTACATAATTATTAAAAAATATGATGCAATATTCTGCAATACTGCAAAAATTTGTGACTCAATAATAAAAATTTATAATGCAATAGTTTCGATATCCCCACGATAAATCAAATAAACCTTCATTGACTTCAGAAATGGCTTCAGCTTTTCATTATATTAATAAAGGACTACAACAATTAGAAGCAATGGATCCAAATGAAGAAAGATTCACAAGTGTAAATCGTCGTATTCAAGAAAATCTGGCTTTCTAGCAGACAATATACAAGGAAAAGAAGACGCAAACTGTTCAAACTACCTCAGATAACTTTGTTAAAAAAACTTGCAACACACCTTCTGTCGCAAATTCTGAACCAATGGATTGTACTAACATAATAAATAGTGACGGAGAATAATAATTTATGTCTTCTAAGTACAATGTATTTTAAATTACGTATGTATGTGTGAAAGTAAAAAATATATGTATCTACATATACAAAAACAAAACAGCAAAAAAAAAAATTAAAACTCGACTTAGACCAACTCCACTTACGACCAATGTCTCGGTCCTTATCTCGGTAGTAAGTCCAGGAATATCTGTATTTCAATTAGACTTCTGATGATTGTTAGCGGGGAATGAAATCGCAGCTCTCAGATATGCAAATATATTTTTTATATCTTTTAAAATTTATTCAAAGAGGTAACTGCCAGGGCGCTGGCTTTCGGTTCAGATCCTGTGGGTTCGAGTCCCACCGTTGGCATGGATGTTTCTAGCCGTTCGGAATCGGCTTTAAACTGTAGGTCCCGGTCTAATTAGCCCTCGTGTAGCAAAAAGTTGACCGTAGTGCTCCAAACCAAACCAAAGAGGTGACTGCAAAAGCAATCACTTGAAAAGCAGCACTGATTATATTCATGGATAAAACGAAGGATCTACTGTCATTTTCCATAACATTACGAATATAAATATATAAGCTGAAAGATCAGCGGAATTTGAAAATATACACTCAGGATGAAAATTCAGGGGCGACGAGAGCGGACGCAAGGGCCAGATAAAAGATTGCTACCGGGATTTTAGGCATTACACTAGGCTTCCTACAGCTCACGGCCAGGAGGATTTAGTAGTCACTTTCACCATCCCGGCCGGTCTTGTCGGCCTAAATCCTCTACTTTTTTTAACCATTCAGACGAACGAGTCGTTGCATAGTCGCCAAAAAAGTAAGTCTAAAAAAGTACAAATGTTGATTTTTGCCGAGGCTTCGAAATAAAAGTCCAGTTTAACTGAGACTTTCTTCTACTCTGGATGCTTCATACTATTTTTTTCAATAGGTTAAGGCAGTGCTCCCCAACCTTTTTATCACCGCGGACCAGTCAACGTTTGATAATTTTACAGCGGACCGGTCAACGTTTGATAATTTCACCGCGGCCCGGTGAGGGGGGGGACGTTGATTGTTTATATTTTAGATTATTTTGATTTAATAATTTTAATTTAATTGTACTTAAACATGCCTTCAAAATAAAATACAGTTACACCAAAAAATGAATATAAAGTGATTTAACAACTTAACTCACTAGAACGCTAAATCAATGAGAACCCTGAACTTGTGGCTCTAAGCTGGCGGCCCGGTACCATTTGATCCACGGACCGGTACCGGTCCGCGGCCCGGGGGTTGGGGACCACTGAGTTAAGGGACTGATCGAAAGCCAGCAAATTCTTAATATCGCACCTTCAAAAATTCGAGTTTCAATCGTTGATTATAATTCCTCCTCAATTCAGCGCTCAAGAATCCTGGCTAAGAAGTAAACAGATGGACTATATCCAACTCTGCAACCTCCATAAAGATTTACCTGGTCGATTTTAGATGTGACGTTAAATGTCCGATACTGCAATTAATCAGTATCGACATTTGTCCTGAATGAGTACCGTAAGATGGGGTTACTTTGTGACAGATTTTAATTTTTTTTCCTGTGTCAGCCAATCAATTTTAAAATTAGCCCAAAACGAATAATTGCAAAACATTGGTACAAACTTTGGAACAAGTTCTTTACGTAATAATGTATTGCGCTAATCCGGATCTTTAATAACCATTGAGTAATTAAAGTTAAAATGTGTCACAAAGTTGCCCCACTCGGCGGGGCAACTTTGTGACTTCTGAGTTTTCACCTTGAAATCCAAGAGGAAAAATTGTTTGACACAAAGTTAGACAGTAAAACGCTTATTAAATCTTGAAACACAATTATATATACCTATTACAAATATTGGATAGCTTTATCTATATCTTTGACATCAAAGAGACCTCGGGTGGCCAGGGCAGCCATCAACTCTTTGAGAAGGTGAGGAAGCTCGTCTTTTGGCACATTCTGCTCTTTCGGGTAGTTTTTCTCCAGATAGACAATACTTCTTTCTCACCAGTGGTATTTTAGAAGACGGAAAAATGCAACATCGAGTGGCTGGAGGAGGTGGGTCGACTTTGTGGGTTATTTTGTGACAGTGTCAATGTGTCACGAAATAAACCCAGTCACCTTTCGATATTTAGATTATGTTCTCATATCTCTCGAACAAATATCTAAACAAAAGTTATATTTCTCCACAATCTAACCAATATATTGACAATAAAAAATAATTACCTGTGGTATTTGGTTGTATAGCGTGTTAGCCTTCAGCACACAAAGTTTCCGAAGTTTGAGTCAAAAGCTTGACAACAGGTTTGAACAATACACTGCCCAGCGAAGACAAATATCGCGCAGAAGCTTCGGACACTGGCCACTAGGTGTCTCTGTAAGTTGGACAAGCTGTTAGCGCTGTTCCCGGTATCACAGGCGCGGCGCAAGATCCGAAAAATTATTATGTGTCACAAAGTTACCCCTGCAATCACAAAGTAACCCACCCAAGATGATTAAACCCCGTCTTATGGTATTTGACACTTCTTTGTTATTTCGTAATACGAATTTGTATCCAACTACTTACTCTCTCTCTCTCTCTCTACGAATTTAAAATGTTCTCCAAGAAAATACGTCTTTAACACATCTGTTGATAGTTCGTGTGCTAATTAACACTTACACATACATAACACACTCTCTCTCTCTGAACCTAAGAAAGTTTCTTTTTCCAATGCGGAGGTACTTGTCGCGAAGTCATTCGCGTATAATTCACCGCAGTTTTGCAGGCCATTTTATTATGGGGGCGCCATATAGGCGGACCAGCATTGCCCCCTATGAAAGGAGGACACAAACGGAGGCATTTTAGTGGCGCTTCGCCAGGATTCTATCTGAGCACCCTCAGCACCGAAAACCAGCGCGCTGTACCACAAGGCCGCCACGGCCCCTTCAACCTAAGAAAGTAGTGAACTGTTTATAAAATTTTGGGAGTCTAAAAAAATCAGGTAGGGGAACCCAAATCTAACGGCACTCTTAAATTTCCCCGTCTGAAAACCACATCTTCATAAAACATAATCGAAATGGTTATCGGAGATTATTAGAAGACAAAAAAAAAGGATAAAATTTCGTTTTTCCCACTGCGAAATTCTCGCATGCCCAGAGACCAAGTCTCTAAGGCTAAACCGTATATCAGACATTTGCATAGATGGGGTAACTAATGCTAAAAAAAGTCTCCACCGTACCAAGCGGACATGGACTTACATCCATGGCTGTAGGACACGCTGAAGATGATAATAACCTCGATATTTGGGATCTACTCCCGAAAAACGTTTCTCTGCCAGAAGTAAATATTTTATATTTACTCAAAGGTATATCTCCACGGCAGTCATGAAGGTTCTCCATTGTTTTTCGAAGAAACTGAGTACGTAATTTTTCAGTCAATTCAATCGCGACTGTATGACTTATATAATAAAGTTGCCCAATTAGCCCTAAAAAATGGAAGAGAAATGTTACACTGAATAGACACTTTGGAGAAATTAGTGATTGTCCATCATCAGAGGATTAAAACACAGGAGTTAAGAACTATATTCACCTCTAGTGTACTCAATAATCTAGAACTTAGGTCTCACTCTTGTTATGCACTCCCCACTAGGGGGCATCCTTTGTCCACGGTTGCTGGGATGTTGGATAAGTATATATTTGCATTAGTGGTTTCTCCGTAGCTTGCTACGGTAAAATATAATTGTGTGTTTTGGGAACTTAAACTTCCTACTAGCTCCTATCCCTAACCTTTCTATTAGCAAAATGACAGAAACTACTCTGATCATTTCAGTTTTGTATAAGCTCATGGATCGAATGGTCACCCTCTATCCTCCAATCACTTTTCTTCATACTCTCCCTCTCACTTATAGCTAATAGCGTAATAGCTTCGATGTATCAATAGCAAAATAGGCATCCAAGGGCGTGGCCCAGATGTTGCGGTCCACCACTTTTCATGTTGAGCTCATGTTCATTTCACCGACGAGGGCGTGTTCCATGCTTTTTTCTACAGCAGTTAAGCTTTTACGCTCTCAGCTGTTTACGCTATTGGACCACCTTATGAACCATTCCATTTCGCTTTCGAAACATAATTTATTGAGAGATTTATTCCCAAATCAACAAAATCATTTAATTTTGAGGATGCATTTTGTGCAAAGTATTATAAACATGACAGTAGAGCTTCAAGCCAACCGACCTTATAAGGCAATAGTTCAAGCCCTGTTTTGGTCATCAATGCATTTCGATTTTCAGTGATATATTCCTTCTACCCAAGAAACAAAAATGACCTCTCCCTGCTCGCCAATATATGGTTTCATATTAATATTGATAATCGCTCAAATTAAAAATCCTTAAAATATAGATGAATAGATGTAGCAAGAAAATAAAGAGACTAACTGTATGATATAGATTGATTAAACATCATTTAATGTTTATAAAATATTAAAATTATAAGACTCCAAACAATGTGTCAGAAAACTAGATGTAGTAACTTAAATATTCTACATACACCAAAGGAGCTGCCAATCCAAATTAAAGCTTCGGGTTTCCACTTCGCCAAAGGAATTAAGATTTATAAAAGGGAAAATGATGCTCTTTCCCCTTTGGCAAGATTTAGGAACATATAATAGTTTACCCAAACCCATTCCTTACATTCTATTGTTTTTATTCGCAGTTAGAGAAAATTGTAGCATAATTCTTAAATATCTGTGTTGTCTTAAAATATATTTCTTGTACTGAAAATGCTTTTAGTGCATTAATGACAGTGCATAAAAGTGACAAACATGCAGTACATTTGTCTATTTTTGTTGCGACTGAAAATCGATCCATCAATCTAAAAACTCAACTCATCATTCCAAATGGATCAATCGCTACTTAGATTCATGTCGCGGGGTATATAGCGGCGACATTAAGCAAAATTAAAGAATGAAATAAAAGAAACAGAGTATCGAAGAAAGATTGTAAAGATGGCAGGGAAGGTTTAAGGGAGAAAAGAGAATAAAACGGAAGACCACAAGAAGGGGGAGAGGGGAGAGATTGATGAGAAAAGGAAGCGGTAAACGGAGTGGTAGCCGAATTGAAAAGACTTAGTTAGTTAGAAGCAATTATTGAGTTAACTGCACGGCGCAAAAAAATGGAATACAGATGTGAGGAAATGATGATCGAGAGCGGGATAAATAAAAGAAGGGGAAAGGTGAATGAAGTTGACTTAGCCAAGGAAATGGAAACAAGAAACAGGTGGAGTTCTAGGAATTTTGGGAAAAGACCGTGAGAAGAGAAGTGTTGATGAGAAAAAGCGACACGCCCTCAGCAAGACGGGGATGGAAGATTCTAGAAGAAGGAAGGAGAACCAATAAAGTAAAACAGAAAAGTATATGGCCAATGAAAATGAGAAAGAAGGAGGAGCTAATGAGAAAGAACTAAAAGTATTAAAGAAACAAAAAAAAAGTGTGAACAGATATAGATTGAGATTTTTGGATTGAGGAGAGGTAGAACTAAAAACGAGCCCCCTCCCCATACAACAAAGTTGAGAGAGCTGAATGGCTTCGAGCGAGATTGATGAATTATGACTTGAGGCGATAATAGAAAGAAATAACAGAACGAGCAAATAACCAGACGTTGAAGTGACATGATACCCATGCCCAGCGCAGTAGAATAAGAGACACGAATTAATTTAAGATAGGAATCGGAAAGTTGTCGTGCAACGCAATACAGAAGGAGAAGGACGAGCAGTTGATAGACTGGAGATCAAAGATGATAACCAGAATTCTTGACTATAATGAGGGAAAGAGACCGTACTCGACTTTATGACACCTGGGAGTGAGCTACTAGCCTAGATGACACATCGCCGACATTCATAAGAGCCAGCGACGGAGGCAGACGAAGAGGTTTATTGACAGTGCATTACTCCATCCCAAGGGACCGATTGATTACAGCGCTGGACAGTGGAATTCAGCGAGACCCCCAACCTGCACCCCTACCGTGCAACGAAAGATATCATCACTTCGCGGAGCGTGCCTCAACACAAAAAACCATCTTTAGAGAATAGACAGCCGAGTGGGAATTCATGATGAGGTTTGAGAAGTACATCAGTGGAGGTATGTGTGGCGTCCCTTTATTGATCACTAAATAGTGTTTGCCTCGTTACCTCGCATCCGTAGTTAAGTTAAACGACGTAGGTGGTGATAATGTTTAAATTGACTCACAAAAATGGTTATTAAGTATAGTACCTCGTAATTAGATAAATGATGATTAATAAGTAAACAATATTCGATTTAGAGATAGGAAAAGGAATGTGCATTTTAAACTGTTACTAGTTGGTACCCGTCAAAACATGACGGCTAGATAGTAAATAAATGTGCTAATACACAAATTATACTCAACGCATCAACCCTAAATGTTGAAAATCTAGGAATAAACGCGTTTATCATTAAAACACGTCACTAAGCATGCGCAGAAACTGAGTATCTAAAGCCAGATTTAAACATGCCACTGAGCATGCGCAGGAGTCAATTTTTTATTGTAAATTATCGCTAATGAATAGAAATTGCGGTTACAAAAGCCAAATTTGACAAATCTACAGATTACAATCTTTCGTTTAAGACCAAAATGAAGTAAATGGATGCAGTAGTTTTTTCTCACGGACTGCCCAAAAAGTCGGCTTAGCAACTTAAATATATAGATAAAGTAAAAAGTTATATGAATATAGTACTTGTGATGAATTGCAATTATAAATGATATGTGTGTTTTGTTCCAATAAATCTATCCATTAATTTTCAATCAGATGATTCTTATAAAATTTTATAACACAAAGCAAGAGACAATATTTATTGGTCAAACAAACAGGTAGTACTTAAATAGTTATCACAATTGGCCTCACACCTAAAATTGACTACCGTGACCATCACATATACGATTATTAAACCATTATAGTTCAAAATGACTGATGGTAGCTTTTACAACTCTAAGAAAAAATTAAAAAAAAAAAATAAATGAGATAATCAGAATTTGTTACCCTACTTCTGGGCGTACTTATCTACTGATTTGAACAATAATAAATAGATTAATTAATTTATATATATATATATATATATATATATATATATATATATATATATATATATATATATATATATATATATATATGTATGTATGTATATATATATATATGTATGTATATATATATATATATGTATGTATATATATATATATATATATGCGTGTGTGTGTATGTGTGTATATATATATATATATATATCAGTTGAGACTAAAAAAATAACACGTGTAGGTAAACCAAATAAAAATTAGTATATTAAAATAATTAGAACATTGCTTTATCCCCAGTGACGTCATTGTCATTTAAAGAAATCAGGTAAAGGAGCCAGAAATTTAGCTCTCTCCCCTTATAATTTAAGTTCCCCAAATATTAATATACGTATAAACCGAAAAAGGCCCTTTCCTCTATATTCTTTGAAGTTGCCATTTTGTTATACGGGAAAAAAATGTTTTTGCACTTGTTTTTGAAAGTGATTGTAATTGATTTTAACTTTTTATCGATATTTTTGTGTTTTATGATAAAAAAAATCATATCGTTTTAATGAAAAAGGGGAGAAATATGAATTTTAAGGTTAATTTAATTCTAATCTGAAATATTGAGCCTTTCCCAGAAAGTTTTTTTGGCTACGCTCCTGATATGAAGGTATTGGTATATATTCAATCAAGGATTCAATGAAGCCAAGCGAAAAGGAAATCCCCTGAATAATTTCAAGATAATCTTGATGAAACCCATATATCAGCCCGTTATGATTATTCAAGCTCAAATGACGTACGATATCATGTCTCCTGCCGCTCTCAGTGGAGAACCTAGAAATACATTTATCACATTTTATTAACTATCGAACTGTCTTTTTAATGAACGGATACTATTTTTCTAAATCTTCATTAATACAACGCATTATTAAGTTATCTAAGAAGCATGTGACTTCGTGTTATTTAAGCTGCATTAAGTTATACCGCATTTTCTTTCCGATAATATTTTGAAACTGGTTTCCATGCTCTGCGATGGCACATAGTTTGAAAGAAGTGAATGAGCATCAAGTTTGTAAGAGTGACAAGGTTTCTACCTATCGAGCAGATTGTGACATCTGGTAGAGCCTAGTTTGTCACAGGCCGGTGGAAGATTACTGAGAAAGAGAACCTGGTCATGTAAAATTCTCGTAATGTTCATGATTTGTATATTAAATGTAACATAGCAATAAACATTTTTAGATATCCTTTAAAAAGTTTATTAGTATTGTGGCTTATTATCAATATAAGATAAGAGTGTCTGGATCAGAGTGAATATTTTTTAAGAATATATAAAAGAGATAACTTATAAAAGAGTAGAACAGGAGTTTGTTTTATCTACATGGTTACTATTACTGGTATTTTAGAATATATAATAAATATTAAGCTTAGATCTGAAGCGCCACAGTTATACACCTGTCCGAAGAGACGAAATATATTTAAACGGAAGGGTATACTTTTGGAAACAAATCTCCCAGGGAAGGTGAAATACAGGTCGAATCAAAATTTCTCGCAAGTCTCTGAAAAATCTCCGTTTTCACATGGAGTGCGATTACTTTACGTGGGTCCACAATTCTCCCCTCCGATTATGGAAGCCATGATAATAAGCCTCCTTCCTGAATGACCTCCCTCCAACGCCGTATTTATAATGCCCGGTCGCTGCTTACGTCACCTTCTTCTCTGTTTGCATAAACAGTCGCATTACTCATTTAAATAACTTCATTAGACTTTACAAAGAAAATTTGACGGGTGGGGAATGGAAACTGGAGCTAAAAGAAATGAGTTTGAAAAAAATTATAATAATGTAATACCTCGCAAATTCACTGATAAAACATCGGTGAAGAAATTCAAGGAATGTACTATCACCAAGAATTCAAGCGTCAGGCTTTTATTCGTTCAAGAGTACCAACTCTATATTACACGCTTCGCGCAAACCGTGAAGCAGCCAGGTGGCGTTACCAGTACGCTAAAACAATATACAGTGATTTCCGCTTATAAGAATCACGTTTGTTATTACTGTTTTTGATTCTTATAAGCGGTTGATTCTTATAGCCGAAATTTTGGTTTTTGAACAGGCACACACACACACCTAATATATATACATATATTAGATAGTTTACCATAAAATACGCTTTAATTTACGTTAATTATCTTTTATTAAAATTACTTTTTATAATTTTAAAATTACAACTTAATTTCTAGACCTATAAGTAGATACACATGATTATAGTGACAGAAGAAAAAAATTCAATATTTGTTACAACATACATGCTTAACAGTTTTAACATTTCAACTACAGGAAGGGAGCAAGAAAAAGTTTTCTATGGTAGTTTGACGTAATGAAGTTTTCAGGAGGCTGTTTATACGTCTTTCAATACTAATAGTCTCAGACGAAGATTTGCCTTCTAGCTTACGTTTCACGATTTGATAACGTGCTGAATCTACTAATGTCACGTTTGCCTAAGTGATAGTGGACACTTCGCTGAAGATTTGTGTGTTTCAGGGTCCAGGAAGCCGCAACCAGGATGTGGGAGGTGGGAAAAAAGGGTCCCTATTTTTGTTTGTCAGTGGAGAAAAGTGAAATCGGACCCGGACGGGTGAAGATGCCCCCGGGTCAAGCTAATAGGACTGTGTTTAGCTAAAGTGTTTAAGGGGAAACTATTATGTTATGTCTACCAAAGAAAGGGGTGAATTTTATGACTATATTCCATCCCATCTTATCAATCTTTCTTTTTAAAAAAAAGAAAGAAAGAACTTCGTGCCTTTTGAGGGTTAAGTGGCTTTTTTTGAAAAATGAAAGGAAAGCGAAGAGTATAAACTGATTCTTAAAACCGGTGGATTGATTCTTTAAAGCGAAAATTTTAACATGGAAATAATACATTTGTTTTTGCTTTCGCGATATTGATTCTTATAAACGGTTGATTCTTACAACCACTGATCACTATAAGCGGTGGTTACTGTATATGTTTTCAATTTTCAACAATCGGCTCAGGTATACAAACCGAATGCAGGCAAAGCGGTTATTACAGCTTTCTGCTTAGCATTTTTTCTGTTTAATTTTAAGTAATTTGTCCACAATCACACTGGCGTAAAACGTCTCCACGACTGCCGACCCTGATTTATATCATGAATTTATCTAAAAGACAGTCTCAAAGTCGAATTCGGGAAAAGCATACGCCTATAAAAATTATCTCTGAGAAATACTCTTAAAAAAGGCCTTCCTCTGATAAATCCTTTTCCACTTAAAGTTCGGATCATTTTTCTTAGCTCCCTGATAACAATTATTTAGCCATTTTCACTTACAAGTTCGGAGATAAACACAAAAATAAACAAGTGTATGTAGATATGAAACGCAAATATTTCTTCGGAAGAAAAACAGAATACTCTCCATTAAGATAGCTGCAGAAAGGACCATTGTCGACGCGGCAGCTGAATAGAAGGAAAGGCCTCAGGGTACAAGCAATTAGGATATCTTTTAGTAAGGATAAGTAATTCTGACTGCTATTGTGGAATACCGGCAGAGTTGTAGAATTTTTAACAAAGGCGTACTCAAACGCTTATTTCGTATGCGAAATTCGGAAGCACAAAAAAGAATGCCACATTTTAAACATTTTTTTTCTTTATTCATCTACCATTGAGTTTTTTCCTCGACTGTAATTTTTCATGAAAACTCTTGAAACTTAATTTATAATTTTTTTTTGCATTGTTTACCTGTGGCTCGAGCATTTTTATTATAGTTTATCTTTAGAACGCGTTTAAAGAATTAACTCTCAAACGGTACAGTGGCTTGAGACGAAATAGATGGGTCGGATCCGACCCCATCTCTTTTTTGATGAGGTTTTTGGTAGTACACAATAAATAAGTACACAAATAAGTACACAATAAGCATTTTCGTTGTATAATAACATTTATTGATAATATTTTGTATGAAATAAAACCCTTTTTGTAGAAAAAAGGACCAATGAATAGTAATTTTAATAAACAAAGAAAATCCCTTTGGCATTTACATAGAATGTTGTATATATTAGGTCTGGAGTGCGGTGGCCCAGTTGGCAAGTGCAGCGGACCAGTGGTCTGAACGTCCCTGGTTCAATGCTAGTCTCTGCAAATCGCCCGCCGTGTTCACTAATGGTGGCCGGGGCACGTAAAATAGGGCATGGCTGCAATGTCCTCGAAGTTCTCAAATTTACCTCTGGAGTTGCGGGGTCAAGTGTTCTGGTCTCGTCACTTGACTCGATTCAAAATTACGCGACCGGTCATTTAGCCAAGTAGGACTCCGACTCTTGTGGTGCTAATTCAAAACAGGAGCCGCACCTTCATCGCCCATAGCCTTCGGGACTTGATCTGATGTTGCTGTTGGTCAAGTGGCATAAGCAACAGCAACGGATATTAGGTCTAATATGTAATTTAGTCTGCCTAGTTTTAGAAGTTAGTGAAACCAACTTTCCGAGCACAAAAATGTAAAATATAATATATACTGACATTTTTGGCCTTCAAAATTGAAGTAAAAATTTAAAAAATCTAAAATTTTTAAAAAATTTTTTAAAATGACTAGCGATGATGAATAATGTTTTAACAAAGACACTCGCATTTACTTATTTCTATATCTAGTAGGGTGGTCTAGTAGGTCTATCTGGTAGGGTTTCTTGTCAACTCGATCACTTGCAATGACAGGGGAGAGTGCGGGAGGGGGAAGACACACCCTTGGGTCGGATCCGACCCCCACCGTACCGTTAGAGCAGTGGTTCACAACCCGTTGAAGTCTGCGGACCACTAAGCCACGTAAGCCAGAATTTGAACCATGTGTGGACCACCCTACCGACTTGAGGTGGGGAGAACCTTCCGGGGTATGGGGGGGGGGGGGTATAGAATATCCCTCAGGCAAAAGGGAGACAGGATTAACGTTCTCACATTCTTATGCATCATATTCTAATAGTAAAATAATTATGTTAAACTTTTAAGAAATTTTAATTCAACACCTGATAGTCATCGGATATATTCCGCCCATCTAGTTCAATGAACATTGCTTTCAAAATCTCCATTTATTTGGCAACTTTTTTATAAGTGGTGCCGGACCACTCCCGAGGCTCTCGCGGACCACCGGTTGGGAACTACTGCGTTAAAGAGTTAAAGTCGCCGAGGTTTAGTAAACACAGCAGTCTTTTATAGATTATATCATTTCAACTGAACACCTGGTTGAAAAAGATTTCTTGTAATACGGCATTTCATGTTTAGAGCAATTCACTTTCAGTGCTCTATTTCTTAATCATATCACGCTTTCGAAATCACTGAAAACGCTGAAATTTTCAAATCTAATATTTTGGTACATTTTTACTCTAGGACACGATATAAATTGCCCAGAGTCACACTGAATTGACGTGGAATTTTTTTAGGTTCGGGAAAAAACATTTATTTTAATTACAGCTTTAACTACTGAGTAGTTCAGCGAGGAATATTACATTACGTCATTAGAGAATTTCTAACAACCTCAGCTAAAACTCATGTTCACATTTGTGTTTTAACTGAAGCTAGGATATTCAAAGGGAGCGATATTTCCAGGCAAAAAAATTCTCACCTAGAGATCAATTTTCTCTGCAACCCGCATTACTCTAAAATAAAAATTCAGCGAAATCAATACTTATGTAATGCTTGTAGAGTAAAATATGTCGATGATAAAATTTCTTAACTGATCAATGATATCTAGAAATTACTTATATTTAATCACATGCTTTCATGATTTGTGTTCCATGAACAATCTCCCCTGCTGCTCCAATCGGACATTGGGATACATATCGTGGCCCGAAACTAGTGGCTCCATCTGTTGAGGAATTATGATTTTAATCCTCTAACGGTACAGTGGTTTGAGTCGAAATAGATGGTACGGTCGGGTCGGATCCGATCCGATGTGTTTGTTGATGAGATTTTTGGTAGAAATAAGTACACAATAAGCATTTTTGTTGTCTAATAACATTTACTGATAATATTTTACATGAAATAAAATCCTTTTTGTAGAAAAAAGACCAACGAATTGTAATTTTGCTAAACAAACAAAATCTCTCTGACCTTTACATAGAATGTTGTATATATTAGGTCTAATATGTAATTTAGTCTTGTACCTAGTTTTAGAAGTTACTGAACCAAATTTACGAGCACAAAAATGTAAAAAATAATATATATACTGACATTTTTGGCCTTCAAAATCGAAATAAAAAATTTTAAATATATTTTTTTTTTAAATGACTAGTTATCATGAATAACATTTTTCAACAAAGACACTCATATTTACTGCAAACTTATACAGTGTTGGAAATTGATTAATGAAAACATGGTTTTTTAACAAAAACTTCTTTAATATTCATTAAAAATGAATGAAATTTTGTACGTTATACATGCTATGTATAACAAATGATTTACAAAAATAAAATTTCATACATAATAATAAACAAAAACATAAGGTAAAAAATTAAATTTTCGTAACATATAAACATGGAAATTGATTTATGAAATATCACATTTCATTGGCTATTCTGAAGTAATGTGACAAAAATTTCCATAAAACAAAGTAATGTGACCTGCGCAGTAGACATAAAAAGCGTTATATATCAGCCTTACAGTGAATCAGCCTTACAGTGAATTTAGCAAGGATCATAATTTTTTGTGCTGAGTTCCCACTAACCCTTAACAACGTATATTTATGATGACAGGTTATGGTAACATTCCTTACATAGGTTACTTTCAGTTGAGTTGTTTTGCAAAAGAAAATATAAAACTGAAAGCGGCCATTTCATTAAAAATTAATGAAATTTCATACATTATACATGCTATGTATAACAAATGACTAATAAAAATGAAATTTCATACATAATAATAAACAAAAAATAAGGTCAAAAATTAGATTTTCGTAACATACAAACATGGAAATTGATTTATGAAATACCACATTTTATTGGCTATTCTGAAGTAATGTAACAAAATTTGCATAATACAAAGTAACATGACATGCGCAGTAGACATAAAAAGCGTTATATATTGGAAACCATACGTTTCAGTCATACTTTTCACGATGGGTAAACGAAAGGTGTTGTCTGTGAACAAAAGAGCCAAAATCGATGCATATCTAGAATGTGGAAAATCTGTTCCGGAAATTAGTATATTAATTAAAAGACCAGTTGGTGTGATATATAACTATAGAAAAGATTCAGCAAATTTTGGCAAAAATCTTAACAAAAAAGGTAATCCACGTTTAACTGAGATGGAGAAAAGAGGGATTCTTCAGCTTCTATCAAAAATTGGCCACAATTCAAAGCAGATTTGTGCAGATCTATCACTTCCTATTATTTCTAGATGAGTTAGGCAAATTTTACATTCTTCATGGAGCTTGAGATAGTCGAAGATGAAATCTAGAAAGATACTTCTGCATCACAAGCAGATGCGTTTTTAGTTTTGGGAGAAGTACATGACAATGGGCGACAATTGAAAGAAAGTCATTTTCTCCGATGAAAAGAAATTTAATTTGGATGGCCCCGATGGTTTCAGGTATTATTGGAGAGATCTCCGAAAAGAACCAAAATCTACATTCAACAAAAATTATGGTGGCCGGAGTTTGATGGTTTGCGCAGCGATTGCCTATGATGGCAGAAATGAAATAGTATTTATAAATGGCCGTCAGAATTCATATGATTACAGCTTAGTTTTAGAAAATTCCTTTCTTCCATTTGTATGGCAATATTATAGTTTAGATTACATCTTCATGCAAGACAATGCAAGTATTCACACTTCAAAAGCAATGAAAGATTGATTTGACGAACAGAATATTGTTCTTTTAGATCCTCCACCTAATAATCCTGATCTGAACTCCATCGAAAACGTTTGGAGACAGCTTGTTCGAATGGTTTATGAATACGGGATGCAGTACACATAAACTTGTAGAGTTGAAAGCTTCAATCTGTCAAAACTGGAAATTAATTGATCAGATGTACATTTAAAATATTGTTTTATCAATGCCATGTGGAATAAAAGAAACTGACGTGGATAGGTGGCTTTACTAACTATTAATTTCAATGAAATGTGATATTTCATAAATCAATTTCCATGTTTGTATGTTACGAAAATCTAATTTTTTACCTTATGTTTTTGTTTATTATTATGTATGAAATTTTATTTTTGTAAATCATTTGTTATACTTAGCATGTATAATGTATGAAAATTCATTCATTTTTAATGAATATTAAAGAAGTTTTTGTTAAAAAATCATGATTTCATAAATCAATTTCCAACACTGTAACTGCAAACGCTCCAGCACCTGTTGCAAGACTGCCTGGTAGAGTTCCTTGTCAACTGGATCTCTTGCAATGAGAGGGGAAGAGTACGAGAGGGAGAAAACACACCCCTGGGTCATATCCTACCCCCTCCGTACCGTTAGAGGGTTAAAGTGCTTTTATTCTCAACTCTACAAACTACTGAAATTTTCCTTGAGTTTCAAATTCCCTTTTATACAGCACTGCAAAATAACTTTAACATATATTATGCTCTCCCTCGATCAATTTGTTCTGAATGTGTTTACACACTTAAAAACTTAAGATGTTATAATAAAACTTGATCTCTCATACAAAATATCCCTCGCATTCGAAAAAAATCAACGTGGGCAGATTTGCCGAAGCAAAATTACTTAAAAGAGTCTCTCTCTAGTTTTCAATTTTAATGACTCTTGCCTGTTCTATAACTCAGGACAAACGGGAAGTTTTAAAGTCTTGGAGTGTGTTGAAATTGATTGCATTAAATTTAGAGCGCAGACCCAAAATTTCCATTTCTACTTTTTCTTTTGGCTTTTTCTACTTTTACTCATCAAATATATTAATATCATATCGGCATTCTTACATGCACGATGTAGACTCGCTGAATTCGGGCCGTAATATGTATGATGCTTAAGAATACGTAATTTTCGTATTTACGAAATAGATGCGATTAAATGCAAAAATTGTTTTTTTACTACTTTTCAGCGAAAACTCGGTGATAAACGACTTTTAAAACGAAATTAGGCAATAATAGTAATGATTTATTAACATAAAAATTGCTTAAGTAAGACCATCCGCGGTCTTTAACTGAGAAATCTCATTCTCCTTCGGATCTGCTCTGAATTTCACGCGGACAGTGTCGAACCTAAAAATCTAACTGTAAAAATCAACCATCAAGTTTTTTGGAACAATTTAGTAGATTTAAGAACGTCTCTTGAGCGCCAAAGTCAAGGGTATTTCATCTACTTACAGTAGTCAACCAAGAAACTCCTGTTGATGTTATACAGATTTTAATTGTAACGAAATGCTGCTACCGTAAGTTTGCAAAGGCTATACAAAGCCTCTATAGTCCCGTTAACAGAGTAAATGCTGAGGTATTTCAGTATGTACAACATAGTAATTAATGACAGAATTCAAAGACTTCAGGAGCATAACGTGGAGACTGCTACAATGTTAGCATTTTGATACTTACCTATCCAAGTAAGTAGAATTGTAATTTTTTTAATAAATGCGAAATTTTTGAATTTATATATTTTTTTGCGAATAAATGTGAAATTTACGCATCCCTAATGATGCTCTCTGCTATCACCATGTTTAAGTAATGGATACTAATATGAGAATACTATGTGGATAATAATGTGTGATACTATGAGAGAATACGGGAGTCATTTCTATATGACGTGTTCTTTCTGTGCCTGAAATCGAAATAAAAACGATGTTTTGCCTGAAACATCTATTCTTCCGGTGTGAAACCTGCCTTAAATTTGCAAAGTTTCTTTAACATATACTGCAACAGCACATATTTGAGTAATTAGAGGGGTAAAACTGGAAATTGAGAACTTTTGAGGTTCTTAACCTTGACTCAAAGAGTTGGGACGATCAGAATCATAGACCTGTAATATACGTTCCCTTATTTCAGCTCGATGATCAGAATATTCCAAGCTTTACTATTCATGTCATGTACTTGTTTGCACTATCCGTTAGAAGTCTTGTAATGGAGGGGCACCCACTGCTGGAAGTGAAGCCACTCTCTTATCATTTGAGTAGCGCAATACCAAAACCAGCTGTATCCATCTCAAACGATTTTGAGTTATTTAACAAAAACTGTTAGTTATGTTGCAATAAAAATCATTGTAAGGTTTTGATGTCAAAAAACTATTAAATTAATGTTGCCTAGTAATAATCTGTATAATGTAGGGAAAGCATAGACAAATATATTTAAATAAATAAAATTCATATAACTTGTTTTGCACCTGTAGGTTTGGGATATAACTCTTTTTGGAAATGAACTATCTGCCATTCTGAACCTTCTAACTGGAGTTTAAATAATCCTTTCCAAGTCATTATCTAAGTCATTGTTTACAGTACAGTATTATTTGAGCTTAGGCCACTCAAATCTGGATCCTTTTAAAGGAAGGAAACGAAAACTAAAAGGAATAATGAGAAAAGCATGCAGTAGGTTATAACTATAGAACAACAAGCTAATAAACATGTGGAGAAACTGACTTCTATTTTTTAACTACAAAACATAAAATGTTGATGATCATGGTAGACAACACAACGTTATTAAATTTTTCTAGTACTTATAATAAGCTAAAACAGGCCCTGATTTTCCATTAGGCCCAGTAGGCCCGGGCCTAGGGGCCCCCCAAAATTTTTATTTTAAAAGAAAACATTCCCAATTCAATTTTTTTTTAATTTTACCTTTTCTTAAAACGATTTTTTTTTAAATTTCCTTTCAAATTTGATTGATTGGTTCATCATATCTACAGTTATATGTATAGTTTATCATATATATGTTATAGTGTATATAAGGGATTAATAAGTTTTTCTGGTTGCATTGTATTGGTGTTATAATGGTGAAGTTAATATGTTCAATTGCTTTTTGTTATATGATAATGTTCTAGGCTTCTACGCTTCAAATAGCCAATTCTTGGTAAAATGGTACTTTCACATTATTTTTTTGTGTGTCAATTTTGGAAATTTTATGCCCACATCAGTATTAGGGGGCCCCCTTCTCAATTTGTGCCTATAGTCCAGAATTTTCTAAATCGGGCCCTGAGCTAAAACTAATATTACTATATTAAACACTCCACTACTGAAACTTAAGTAAATCTAATTGGTTAATGAGAGATTAAACTGGTTTTGCTACTGCATTTAGAAGGCATCCATTATTGTTTGTGGGATGTAACTTATTTTGGAAATGTCAAAAAATAGAACTGATTTTGTAACTTTGGCCATTTGGGATATAACTGGTCTTGCATCTTTCATCATTATTCTTCATTTATTTTCAATGGGATTGAGCTTATTTTTGAACTGTTTCTCAACTTGAACATGTAGCAGATGAACAAAAGTGTCCATAGCAACTAAAATCTCAGTTTTTAATTTTTTTTTAATATAACTGGTTTTGGCATTCGGCGACTCATTTATTCATTTGATATAATTTAGTTGGTTACGAAACGGCAGTGATTATGTTTGCCTTTAAAATTGGAGCGTAAAAGAGAGGTTCTGATTCCCTTCGTCAATGTAGTACGTATTATGGCTTTGTAAGTTTGTGCCCAATAAGAAATTAAAGAGAGACAGTTTGATCTATAGTTACAACACCCACCTAAGTAGTGTTCCGAGGCACGAGTTTTTTATCATTTCAGTCTCTTTTCAATTAACGCTTCTATATGAACACAAAAAAATTCATGTATTCTTATATCAATACAGTTATAAACACTGAAATCAAGTCCATTGATTGGTTTGGTGTATTTATGTACTTGCATTTTCAGACTATGTATTCTCTTTTGAACGATTCTATTATGATGCAACATTTTAATACAAAATATTTTTGTCAGAAACAAAAAGGAAAGTATAAACTTTCATAAGAAAGAAAATAGTCTAGAGAAGAAAAAAGAAAAAAGAAGCTACGTGAGAAACTGGGAACGTCATACATTATGGAAAAGTTTAAACATCATTTTCGGAAAAAAATAACATTTTGAAACAAAAATACTTTGTTCTGGAAGTATAAAAGGCTTCTAAAATTTTGTAAGAGAAAACGGGATTTGAAAAAACTTTGTTAAAATAAAAATTATCACAAACGTCTCAATATGGGAAAAGCTAAACACAAGTGTTCTGAAAAGAAAGACATTTTTTCTTAAGTACAAGACTTAGCAATGGGAAAGAACCCGGTGTAACTTAGATGTCTTAATATTTTTAGCAAGAAAGTTTTGCCTTCACTGAGATTACGAACTTCATTTTTCAGTCGCTTGAATTACAATGCACTGAAAGATTTCTTCTTCTCATTTTCTCAAGTTTCTGACGAATTCAATGATATTTATGCACATTATTTTTTCAGTTGTTTAAGAATTATTTTTTACTTTTAACACAGAGACTGGATGTTTTGGCAGATATTTTTTTCTGATTCTTTTATTGTGAAAATAGCTGTAAATATACATTTTCTCTGTAAGATATATTTTCATCGTTATAACGCCCTTCATAGTAATCTAATGAACTCTTGAATATTTATTACGCAGAGCTTTTAACACGAGAACATCCAAAACCCACAGCAGCTACCTTAAGTATTTACTAGATGGTACCCGTCAAAAGATGACGGCTGGATAGTAAATAAATGTACTAGTACACAAATTATACTCAATACATCATTTCCAAATGTTTAAAAACCTAATATTAAGAATAGAGAAATTCACTTTAAAAAATTACTATTGAACTCAATGAAAAGAAATATGGTTACTCAACAGCTTGAAATAAAAAAATCCATCAGGTTTAATTCCATATTTCACAAGTATAATTAAAAATAAAAATGGCAGAGAGAGAGCTAGAGAGATTCCTCTGAATAAAGAAATTAACGTGTTTATGCGGCCCCGTGCTTAGTGAGTATCTAAAGCCAGATTTAAATATGTCACTAAGCATGCGAAGAAAGCAATTTTTAATTGTAAATTATCGCAAATTAATAGAAATTGCGGTTACAAAAACCAAACTTGACACATCTATAGATTAAAATCTCTCGTTTAGCACAAAAATGAAGTAAATTTATTCAGTAGTTTTCTCTCACGGACTGCCCAAAGAATGGGCCTAGCAACTTAAATATATAGATAACAACGAGTGCAAAATATAAGAAACTGACTAACCATAGAAACAAGTTTTAATTTTAATCTTAACACTCTTATGTACCATGTAGGGGAGAGTAGTACACAGTGAGACAAATTTTCAAAAAACATTAATTAAGAGCTAAATACAATCGACTGAAGAAATTTAGCTATTGGATGTTTAAATCTGTTTTATTGGCAAAATGTTTCACACAAAATTAATTAATACATATAAATAGAAATCAGAAATAATTAACGTTAAAATAATATCAGCATTTGTCTCACTGTGTACCACACCTCGTACACAGTGAGACACTGCTAGTTTATTTATTTAAAAAATATATTGTCGCAATACTAAACACAAACAATGCTTCATTATATACAAGTTTTCATGAAGCAATCAATTGTTAATCTTGGAAAAGTCACCGAGCATTTATAAGGTCAAGTCGCACTTCAAAACGGACATATCCTGACAATCTTTTTGTTTTCATGGGCATTGGCTGAGGCAGAACCATGACAATATCCAGTTCATTTACAGAGGCCACATCTGGAATGTTTGGCATCACAAAGGCATTATATTTGTCACTTTTACGTAGATAAGTGACTTGAAAATCACTATCCTTGCCCATCTCTGACAAATTTTTCCCAATGTAGAACACATCATTTGGGAAACGCATAAGAACATAATCATCAACATGAACATCAGGCACTACTTTGGGAAAGTGAAAATTTTCTTCATTCTTTTCATAACTTGAAGAGTCATCCAGCACCATTTCAGTTTCTTCATCATAAGAACTATCAACATCTTTAATACTACGGCGTGTTGGTTTTTTCCGAAGCAAGCTTTTGGAAAACTTATTTCCCCTCTTAATCTGGAGCTGTCTCTTCTTTTCAACTTTCTCAACTAACAGGTCTATACAACGTTTGAAAGGAGACATTTTCCTTTTTAGCTGCTTTTCGAATGGAGTACTTTTCTTGTAGGAATAATTTCGCAGCTGCAGCCATCTGTTCTTCTCCAGTTGTTCCAATTTTCCTTAGCAAATTCTTAGGCCGTACCCTCATAACTCTAAAAAAACATATTTAGTACCAGAAAATATTTAAATAACATTATTAATGATAGTCTCGGTTCTGTGTATCTATACAGCAATACAAGCTAAGATGTTATATCACAAGTTACAATGTTAAGATGTGAAATTCGTTATATTGCGTAATAACAAAATCTTAGTAATTCAAAATTAAGTTGATAAAAATTGAGAAAATTTGTAATGCTAAATACATTACATTACAGTAACGTCACATTACAGTAACCTTTAATGCACATTGCTATTATGGAATAAAAATAGTTATCATGGTACACAGTGAGACTTGTTTCACTCTGTACCAGTGTGCCATGTCTCACTGTGTACCATTTCAATTTGTTAAAAAAAAATATGGCTAAATATCCCTTCCATTGATTTTCTTTAGTTAAATCCTTGGTATTAAGTGGAGAAATAGTGCAGCATATATACAATATTCAATCCAAAGTAATAGATACAATTAAACTGAAGATATATGACATATAACAGAGATAAATAACCTACTTTTAGGTTCAAAAAATCCCTTTCGTTTCGTAGCTTCCAACAGAACAAACATCCACGCTTGAAATGTGGGTGGCAATTACTATAAACAAAACGTCACTGAACAGCCTGACATCTAGCGGCACAAACATAAACTTCATTATAAAAGCTTCTCTGTTTCACTGTGTACTACTCTCCCCTATTCTAATCATAACATAACTTGATACTTTATATTTAATCGTAATCGAAGTAACCTTAACTGTAAAAGCTCTTCTAACTGAATTGTATTATGTCGTAACGTTGTTGTCATCTTCCCAACTACGTATCATGTTGATCTCCAAAAAAAATATCTATCTAATTTCATCTAGACTTTTTTATAAATCCTCATCTACACCAATGCATTAGAGTACAGTAGAGTCCCGATAATCCGAACTTCGGTAATCCGAAAGTCCGCTTAATCCGCAACCAAAAGTCAAAAAGAACTAAGGTTACAATAAAACCACAGTAATACTAAGTAATATAAAGTATATTTCTGAAAATTTCAAGAAAATTCAAAGTTAGACAATGTGCTGGACTAATTATTGCCGAACTACATTGGTTTGAAAAAAATTTTTTATTGAAGAGAAGAATACTTCTCCCTTGAAGCCAAATTACACCAGAAAAATGGTGTCCGCTCTGGTCGTGGCGGAGTGTTCCTCTACGTAGCCTAGCGCTACATCAAATGCAGCCGCGGTGTCTGAGTGGGATACCCTCTGCTCGCTGTCACCGTCTGCTTCACCTTCACTCTCGTCTCAGACGTTGATAGGTTCTTTCAAAACCATTTCAATAATCTACTGATCGTCTAAAATCTCACACTCTACTGAACGAACAACTTACACTCTACTGTACTGTATTAGGCAGAGTTCCGCTCTCTTATCACCCATTTCGTCCCGAGATTTGGTAATCTTTAGACAGACCTTATAAAATAAACTGTTTAATCACGCGTAATATGTAATATTTATGTAATCACACGTCATTATGTAATTTAAGTATAATAGGACAGCGTGGGAAAAGCTCCTGCAAAAGGTCATGACCATGAAGCTACACAGTGTGTAGCTTCATGGTCATGGCTCTCAGCGGGCTGTGGTGACACCGATGATGATGATGACGTCTAATATAGACTTTAAATCAACAATCAAGTATAAAATTTAAAATTTACTAATTACTATCATCACACATCACTATGATATATAAGATTTTAAACCACCTGCAAGGGATGATATTCGTAAGATGTGAACTCACTATTCTGCTGGAATAGTCTAGTGCAGGGGTGGGCATTAAGTCGATCCCGATCGACCGGTGGACCACCAAAACATTTTGGGGTGACCGCCTTTACAAAGACCTAAGACGCGCATACTAAAAGAAACATATTTATAGAACACCGACGCCATAGACACCGAGTTTTTTTATTGTAGTTATGTAAGTAAGTACATATTCCGTATTTATTAAGTTATAATAAATATTGCAGACCTTTTTTCAATTCCTACTATTAGTTCACACTCTCTCTATATATATCTTGTTCAAATTTTCAATCGTTAATAAAAGTACTTTTTATTCATCCACTCAAGTTCAAATACATTTTTTTGAACTTGTAGTGGATGACACTTGATGTTAATACAGTTATTTCAAATATTAATTCATTAATTAAATTTAATTAATCAATTTTAGTTTTAGACCATACATATCTTGTTCAAATTTTCAATCGTTAATAAAAGTACTTTTTATTCATCCACTCAAGTTCAAATACATTTTTTTAAACTTGTAGTGGATGACACTTGATGTTAATACAGTTTTTTCAAATATTAATTCATTAATTAAATTTAATTAATCAATTTTAGTTTTAGACCTAGAGCGTCTCTTGCTCTTGAATAGTAATTTCCCTCTTGTTACTGTGTAAACGGTAGCACTGCGGTATCGCGGGCTTCTCCCGTCCTGTAGGTTGCGAGGTCGAATCCCCAACCTGACAAACTTTTTCTCTCTCTTTCCCCCCCTCCTAATCTCGCACAGTAGGCAAGGTTCTGGCAGGCAATCCTTTTTTTCAATTCCTACTATTAGTTCACACTCAAATTTTTCTTTGTTGACCTAAGTAGGAATTGACTTTAAAATTTTTTTTTTATATATTACTTGTTTTAGCTCACCACACCTACGCCACTGGGTGGACCTCAACACCTTGAAAAAATTAGAAGTAGTCCGTACCCTGGAAAAGTCTGCCTACCCCTAGTCTAGTGGTTAGGGCGATGCCTTCGAATGCCAGAGGTCGTAGGTTCGATTCCCCATCATGCCAGGCGGTCATTATACAGTACTCGCCTGAAATATACTTGGTCATTGTACTAAAACTTTGGCCCACAGATTCCAGGGTTTTATAAAAAAGTATCTATAAAATTCTAAGCGTTTTCAAAAGTATCATGAAATTTCCATACGCATTTGAAAAGTATACAAAAAAAAAAAATTAAGGCACTAACCGAAACGTAACAAAGCTGATTCAAGAACCCATTTTGTTCCGGAAATATTCATAACCTTTAAATATATATGTTGCCACTGTTAGTTCAAAAGGTCGTATTAAAAATTGTGTACTTTACAGAAGAGTATAAAAGCTGATTATTTCCTTATGTTTTATTAGTATATATAAATTCATATTTTTCCCTCTGCTGATTCCGTGGTAACTAATGTATAACAACTTTTAAAGCATTAAATTCATAAACAAAAAAAATTACAATAACATACGACTTTTTGCAGTTTTAAATTGGAACTTAATTTTTACATACGACCTTTTGCTCTAACAGTAGCGATATATTGTTTCCGAACAAAATTAAAAATTTACACACAGTTATCAGAGGACGACTCCTTAGAGTCATTTTCAAACAAAGCGGTTTCCTTGACATTCATTGGGTAGGAGAGAAAATAAAAATAAAAAATCTCTTTAACAATCTTTGAGAGAGGATTCCTTTTTCATGATGCTACAAAAATTTAATAAATAAGCCCCGAAACCAAGTGGATTGTGTGTTTAGAATCAACACGTCAAACATTGAACATGCATTGCATGATACTTCAGCAAACCAACATTGCACAGCAAGAAAAATTTTTATGTATTCATGATTTTTATAATAACTTTCTAACTTATTGAAAATTCTACATAATTAAACAAATGTTTTTAAAGTGAAAAACATTGCCTCGTGTAATTGGATTTTATTAATTACCCACTGAATTCTACTCTTAAATAGAGACTTGTCGAAATATTTCTTTTTAGTGAGATCCTCGAGATTTCAAAGTTACGTAACCAACAGTCTCGATCAAAAGATTAATCTAAATTCAATTCTGAAATACCAGAGTAGTCCATACGACCCACCTCTTGCTTAAATGGGCGACTTTCGAACAAGTGAATGCTGCTTATTGTAATGGAATTGTTTGTGGGTGGGGTAAAGAATCGGTCATGGGACCAAATATAATAGACCTTTCAACTATTATTAATTAAATGTCATGTAATTAAACATCCTAAAGACTTCACATTGCGTTGTGTTTCACAAATTATTACAGACTATCTGATTGTAGATAATAAATGACACGTTTATTAATTAACAACATCTAAAATGATATGCATACACACAGAAAATATTACACTTAACCCTTTCACTTATCATCACAGATATTCACACTTATTATTTTCAATATTGACTACACTCATGAATTACGTTAAGTTACCTATCCACATTACTCCTACTTCTTAAATATCTATCACGATTATATTATGAACTTATTCGGCATGAATGAGAAAATGCGAGGGCACATATTTATCACAAGGTGCCAATAAAAGAGCACAGACATACCTCCACTGATGCACGATATTGCTGTCTTTCACAGGCGCTGGGTTCTCGGAGAATTGGGGTCTCCTTAAATGAACTAGGACGGGGTTCATCAAATGCGCTCGCTCCGTCGAAAATCTTTCATTCACACCTGGTTCTTTGTCGAGGCTCGGTCAATAACTGGTCAGGTAGGCTTGGCGCTCCGCTGGGTCTCATTCATCGGTTCCATACTCGGCTGGGCGCTTTCGGCATCACTTATTTTCTGTTATGGGCTTTCGGCATAAAACATCACGTCAGATCTTGGCTATTAGCAGGAACTCCTTCGGTTTAGGCTCTCCGCATCATATTCTTCTGATCTGGTTCTTAACACTCCTTCGTATCTGGTCCTTTGCAAAAACTCCCTCTCATCTGCTCTTTAGCAAAACTCCTTCTGATATATGCTCTTGGCATAAAACTCCTTCGTTAATATGTCTTCCACCTTCTCATTGCCCCTCCTTTCTTTTTGCCACGCCTTCCTTTGCCATTGGCTTTCCATAATTTTGGGGGAACCTATATCTCTCCGCCCATTTGTACATTCTCCTCCCCTTACATAACATCATATTCCCATGGCTCTTTTCATCACATGTTCCCAGCACTTCATCTGTTTCCGTTTACCTTGTTTTCGGCTAACTCATATCTTCTCCCCGCCTTTCATGTTCAACTGTTCTCATTTTTAACGATTTATTTTCTACCTGCCTTCCCATATGCGCTTTCCTGTCTGTGTATCATATCTTTTCACTTCTTAATTACCTCTCCATCTGGACTTCCTTTGTCGGCGTTTTTCTCTTCATCTCCTGGTTCCTCTTTTTTTACGTCTTCTTTCTTTTGAACCTCTCAAGTCCACCGCCTATTCATCTCTTGTCTCCATCAATCCTTATTTGTAACTTCACCGTACGCTTGTCCCCTTAACTCTGTTTGTCCGCACATGTCTCTTTCTACCTCATTATTTGCAATGTTACGCGTATTTCCCCGTAACACTTATCTTGAAAAGGTTTTTCTTTGGACCCATTGCTGTAGGGTCGGGGTCTCCAAACTTTTTAGCCTAAGGGCCGCATTGACTCCTCCACTAAGTCCCAAGGGCCAAGGACCTAGCTAGCTAGCTTATCATACCAATATACTGTAGTTTTCCTCTTTTTTTCCGCTTTCGGCACTACTTATCTGTGTGAAAAACATTCTCCAAAAGGAATTATACAAAAAATATTTACAGATCCAAATTAACTGATGAGCATTTGAGTCAGTGCTGATAATTTCCACTAGTAAACTTAATCCACAACTGCAAGTAATTGTCAGTGGAAAGTTACGGTTACATAAATTTCATTAATCATAATTATAATGTTTAATTTCATTATGTAAATTACCTATGTATGTTACTTATTGTAAGTTTTTAGGATTAATCTCATATCATTAATTACAGTTAAAATGTTCAATTTCACTATGTATGTCAGTTATTGTGTTTCTTAATTAGTCGTTAAATTAAAAACATCTGATTACTATTTTGTATGATTTACTTACATTGCAAATTTTATAATGTAATCAAAATAAACTATAGTGGGACGGATACCGGGCATGTCCGCCACGCTACCGCGGGCCGGATTGGTGGTGTTAGCGGGCCGGTGTTGGCCCGCGGGCCGTAGTTTGGAGACCCCTGCTGCAAGAGAAGTAACAGCGTTTTCAGGAAGTTGTGTGGAATAATTGAAGGCCTTATTTGAATAGTGGTCCAACTCCATTCTTGTTCATTTTTTGATACAGTGTCTTCAAGTCTAATGAGTGCTGAGATATGACTGCTGAAGTCTGATTTGTAGTGCCCTCTGTTGGAATCAGAAATAAGCTGGAGGTGTACCAGTTTAAAAATAAGATAGAAATGACTTGTATGAACATAAAAGTGAGCCTAACTCTTTTTTTAAAAAAACAGCGGAGTTGAACCACTATTCAAATAAGGCCTTCAATTCAAATGCGATAGGAGTTAAGCTGAATAATATCTCCTACACCTAAGTACCAAGAAACGATAAATGAAGCCAGACCTGTAATAAAAATCCGTGATAGGTCTGTTTCCAATGCTAAAACGTTTAGCCTTTTTGTTGCATAAGATAATCGTGAATCACCGAACCAACCAACCCAGCGTGTAATTATAACAGCTAGATTCCTTTCAAAGATCATCAGGTTCGGATTGAATAAATAAAATTTTCATTAAGATTTCTCCTTCTTGTGATTTTACACGATCAGCTATTGACATATTCAATCGGTTTTTGGTCGTTAAGTTATACAAGCAACTCGGCCGAGAACGAGTCTTAAATCTAGAGAAAGTAAGAGTATTATTAGGAAATAGTAAAAGTAATAGTAAGATTAGGAAATAGTAAAATAAACAATACAATTTAACTTATACTGTTTCCATTTTAAAAATACGTGGTTAATATAAAGTACAGTCATATTTCTTTTCTAATATTTACATCACATAAAATTTATCATTACGTACATAAATATTGGATAAAATATCCAAGCTTATAGCCCTCTATTTTTGATGAACAAGAAAAAGAATCGCTCAAATTAAAAAAAGAATTTCAATTCCTTATTTTCCAAGAGCAACCTAATGTTTTAAATAAGAACATGATGTTGCTAGTAGCCTCCGGATGCGAAAATAATATTTCGCCAGCTCATTCAAACTACAGTAGGCCCATAACGAATAGTAAACATCAAGGCAAGTAATGGCAAATTCGTGAAGTAAAACATAAAAAAGTAATATTTTTTTTAAATTCCAACCACGTTGCCGTTGAAGAATAGGCGCATTAACGAAATTTCTAGGATAAGAACTCATTGTAGCATTATTATGGGAAAACCATATATTAGCCCAGTCACGAAGATGAATATTATATATAAATATATATATATATATATGTATGTGTTTGTGTGTGTGTGCAGCGCCCGATTTAGAAAATTCTTGACTATAGGCACAACTCGGGATGGGGGGCCCCTAACACTGATGTGGGCGTAAAATTTCCAAAATTGACACACAAAAAAAAAATCATGAATCATTGTGAAAGTACCATTTTACTAAGAATTGGTTATTTGGAGCGTAGAAGCATAGAACATTATCAAATAACAAAAAGCAATACAACATATTAACTTCATTAAAACACGAATACAATGCAACCAGAAAAACTTATTAATCCCTTATATACACTAAAACATACATATGATGAACTATATACATATAACTATACATATGATGAACCTATCAATCAAATTTGAAAGGATATATAAAAAAATTGCTATTAAAAAAGGTAAAATAAAAATAATTTGAATTAAGAATTTTTTTGTTTTAAAATAAAAATTTGGGGGGGGGCCAACATTCGGGGGCCCCTAGGTCCGGGCCTTATGGGCCTAATGGAAAATCAGGGCTTGTGTGTGTGTGTGTGTGTGTCTGTGTCTGTGTCTGTGTCTGTGTCTGTATAAGTAGAGTCAACTAGCGGCAAAAAAATCTCAGTTGCGATGAAACTGTATATAAAAATTATCTGAAAGGTGCGAAGGAAAATTAATTTCGAAAAGATAACTGGCTTCCTGAAACCATATAATCATTTAACTAAAACATTTTGCTATTTTATTCATCAGTCATAGCTGAACGGGTGCACTTAAGATATGCTGTAATATGTGTAAGTCTCAAAAATGACAGAAAAGTTCAAATTCTAGTTTACTTTTCAGGAAAACTTTCTCCTGCTGAAATTTAATATAATGCTTACGATATAATACATTTACCTAAGTCCCAACAAGCGCCACTGCATACCGTCAGGTGTACGCCGGGTATAGGCACGTTAAATCTGTGGACTGGAAAGTTCTTTCGTGTCGTGGTAAGGGTTTAAAGGAAGGTCCAAGCTCATCAGATATCACGCCCTAGGGGGTGCTCGGTCAAAGTTGTGGTGGCACCTGGCTAAGTCGGACCCCTTGTGGTGACATAAAACCGGCACCACATTCCTAAACCCGGAAGTCGTCTAGGGATCCCGGTCGTCCCCCCCCCCCCCTAGTCGTCTCGGACCTGCTTTTACATCAATACAAAATTTGAAATACGAACTTGAAAGCCGAACATACCTTTTCATAACCGAATTAGACCTCTAGGTTATACTTTTCGTTTACGCAATCATCATCATGATCAAAAATGCTAAATTACGTATCTGAAAACATAGCTGTATACGCTTTCGCATAGATTACTTTTATTATTTTACCACAATGCGCTACCAGACAATATCTCTGGATGAAACTACTTATGAAGAATTACAAATTACATTAAAAAAAACTGTACATCTTCAAAAATGCAGAACATGACCACCCAGACATGTAGAGCTGTTTTATGATATTTCTAGAGGGTGCATTCGACCTTATTTACAAAACCTAAAAGAAAAATGTGTTTTAAACTTTTCACAACCTAGCATATACAATAATGAAAGTGTAGATTCAATTAATTTCATGAAGATTTGTATGATCCATCAAAGAATCGTGAAGCAAGGGATTGAGGTCAAAAGGGTGATTAATGTACACAACCACATTATTTCTACTCCGAGTGCTTTTAGACAGCTTATTCAGAGGTTTGATACAAACATACAGATGGTGGACAAAATAATACGAACACCTGTGAAATAATGGAAAATCTTTATTAATAGGGGATTGGACCACCGTTTGACTGAAGTACAGGTTTAATGCGACGTGGGATAGATGCATAAAGGTCATGGACAATATTTAAAGGAATATTAAGCCATTCCTCCTGCAGAGCGGTCTCTAATTCCGAAAGTCCGGATGGAGGTGGAAATCGGGAACGAAGTTTGAACTCCAAATATTCCCATAAATGTTCAATAATATTCAAGTACGGAGACTGAGGGGGCCAGGAGAGATGTTGAACTGCATCGTCATGCTCTTTGAACCATTCTTGAACACACCTAGCAGTGTGGATAGAGGTGTCGTCTTGAAAAAGCGGTCGCTCTCCAGGGAATACAATCTGGACAAAAGGATGGACATGATCCCCTAGAACGCTTAGATAGTGATTGGATTTGATCCTCCCATGCAGAATAACAAGTGGCTCAAGACCGCGCCAAGATATCGCACCCCATACCCTAATGGAGCCACCCCCATGCTTCACAGTCGGCAAGAGGCATTCAGGCTGAAACGCTTCTTTGGGCGTTCTCTAGACATAAACGCGTCCGGTCGTCTGAAATAGGGTGAATGACGATTCATCTGACCATATTACCTGTTGCCACTGCTGTGGGGACCAGCCTTTGTGATCTCTGCACCATTGGCGTCGCTTGAAAGCATTAGTTGCTGTCACCAAGGGTTTACGAATTGCCACTCTGCCATAAATGTTCGCAGCATGAAGTTCCCTTTTGACAGTTTTTGATGAAACGGGGTCCTGGAGATGACTGTTCATTTCGGATGTTATCTCGGATAACGATTGCTTGTGCTTTAGGGCCACTATGCGCTTCCAAACTCGTCTATCCCTATCAGCAAGCTTGGACTTTCGGCCACTGTTGTGCTTTGAAGACGTCGCCTTACCCTCTTTCGTGTACGCTGTCATAACGGCTGATACCGTACTCCTTGCAAACCCCAAAAGGTTTGCTCTTTCCGTAACCGATGCTCCACTTAAACGCGCTCCAACTATCATTCCTCTTTGGAACTCTGACAGGTCTGACATTTCAACTTATCACAGACAATTCGATAGAAGCATGCAACGTAGGTGACTGCTGTTGAGAGACTGATACCTTCCTCTTCACGCTCACTAGGTGGCAGACTTCTGTTGCAGGTGGCGCGGCTGTACTGCAGGTGTGAAATACGTCATACTTTTTCACAGGTGTTCGTATTATTTTGTACTCCATCTGTAGATCTCGTAGATCCTCTTCCATCATTGAAAGGGAAAATGTATTGTCTTGCAGTTATAAATTGCTCTATGAGAAGACTAGAAGCTGTCTCACTGCTAAAATACAAAGCAAACGTTACACGACTTGTTTGAGATCGCTGGATAGCTCTTAGGGAAACATCATCAAATATTACTACTGAATAAGATACATAAGTCGAGCCATGTCTTCAAAACTTTTATTCAACTTCTAGGAGCTGAGAGATCAAAGTACGGCGAATCTATACAATCCACTATACAATGGTCTAATTCAAATTTTCATCATCCCATAAAATTTGTCATAAAAGCGCTTGAGAATGCTGAATGAAGATCTTAAGCCAAAAAGGTCAGTAAAAATTGTATATTATAGTGGCTCCACACCAACAGCGACGGCAAAACATTTTGTTACTTGTCTCTGTGGCTATCACAAAAAGCCTTCATACCGCTAGGGAACGGGAATAGAACCATTTTATTTGCTCATGCGCATAAGCTTCTTTCCGAAAGCAAAGCTTTTTTCCCCTTCTGTCTCTGCAAGATGGCTGACGACATTTACTAAAATTTCTTCTATAATTTTGACCACTGAAATACTTCGCTGCAACGCAATCTGAAAAGTAAACAAAAGAGCACGAATGTTTTGTGTATCGGTACGGTCAACGATCGAGAGCCACAATCTTTCTATTCGGATTAGCTGTCGAGCATGGCGACAGACAAAAGTTGGACTGTTTCCAAGACTTGATAGCACAGAGACAAAAGACAGACACAAACCGGAAGAGCCGAAATTGTTCGTTATACGCATGCGCAGCAACGAAGAGACTTTTTTTTGTCTTTGTCGCCGTTGTTGTGGGGCCATCATTACTATTATCACAAAACCTCCCATTCCCACAGTCAAAATTGGAGAGATTCAAAGTCATTTCTGTGCAGGTGCTTTTACTGCTTTGGTGAAAAAGACAAAAGAATTCCGCAACATGGTTGTAAATGCAAGGGGAGATGGACGACTCATATCAAAAATGGAGTTAGCTCGTGTGGCGTACGGTACTGTGTGTCTTGAGCTCAGTCATTCTTATAAAAGTATATATTACTAGTTATAATAAGAGATTTTAAATAGTTTTGTCATAATCTGGCTTATCCCTAACAGATGTGATTACGCTATACTCCACAATTGTCCCAAGGACGTTTCCGTGAAAAATTATAATTTCAAATTTGAATTTCTGCTGTGGTGTATACAGGGTGTTTCATCAAGAGCGCCCAAACTCTGCACAGCCAGATTCCTCGCTTGGAGTACATAAAAAATGCCCAAAGAACTGTACTTCTACGACCCATAGTTTTCGAGAAAAATGCGAGAGAAAAGTATGACGTCATATCCGGTGTACGAAAAAAATCTTTTCTGGAAACATGAACATCAGTATTTGCATATGTTTAAAGAAGGAAGATGTACACTACTGGCCAAAAGCATTGCAAGTTTGAGAAATCTAACATTTTTTCAAGAATAAGCCCCAAAAAAATAATATTTTTTCAATGAAACTAATATTTTTTAATGTCAATATGTTAAATCAGTTTAAAAACAAGATATGATTAAGTTATTGAACAAAAGTAATTATTTAATTTTATAAAAAAAAATAGGGCTAGGGTACGAAATCAGTACCGTTTTGGTGAGGTTTTGGCGAGGTTTCGCTCCCAAAACCGAAATTGGCGTGGAATGCAATACCCCAATAAGCTTGCCGT